>ML777923.1:762602-813979 GCA_009831015.1 Picea engelmannii
GTTAGTTTTTATTATGTTGAAATATTTTTTTCAAAATTAAAATGGGGTTTATGAAAAACAAAATAATGAGAAATTTAATTATGGATTTGTGCTCAATGTTAAATAGTTTGGGTAATTTTTTTGAAGCATTGTCTTCAATGCTAGTTGTGATTGTAGAGGCACAATTATTGTATACAAATATATGGAAACTAATATATGGGATGATGAAAAGACCTTTTTTTGTTTTTCTGTGTAATGTGTTTCCTAGGGAAACTCACTGGGCACTTCCCCTCATTCTAAGGATGGTACCTAGGGTAAATTAGATTATTTATAAGGTCAAATATTTGTCATGTCACCTACAAGAATATAACCTAGGTGGGGAGAATAGCACTCCATCACACGATTGTGTGGGATGGACCCCATTGACATGAAAAGATCTATATAATTACAAAGACTTGTACTTATGTATAAACACAATTCTTGTAGATGACTTCATGGAAAGTAATCCACGGGACAATGAAAAGATATATATATATATACAAAGACATATAATTATGAAAACATGAATGACACATATTTGTACATGATTTGTAATCCATTTTAAAAACTTTAAATGATACATATTAAATGTGATTGAAAATTGAGTGAAAATTTGAGGTTTATAAAGTGCAAAATTTTGTTATGGATGTGTCAATATAGGATTCTAAAATTACAAAATCAAATTATAAAAGTCCAAATATCAGATTACAAAATTGCAAAATCAGATTTTCGAAGTGCCAATATTGGTTTTCAAACGTGCAAAATCAGATTATGAAAGTGCCAAAATCTACTTTCAAAAGTGAAAAATATGGTTCTGAAAGTTCCAATATCATATTCCAAAAGTGTAAAATCTAGTTCCAAATGTGCCAATATTGAATCTAGAAGGGTAGCTTTGGACTTTGATATTGGCACTTCTGGAACTAGACTTTGCACTTTAGAAACCCCAATTTTGAACTTTAGAAATAATAATTTTTGTTTGTCTTTGAAGTGGATTATAATAGAATTAATCCAAATTTAATGAAAATGGGGCTTCAAGTCCAATATTATCACATGCGAATAAAGTGGAGAAGGAAGAGCCTATGAAGTAGTGGGACGAATAAATGAAGAGGAGAGCATTGGTGCTATAGTAGAAATACTTTTGGAGGAGAATATGGATCAATTTATCATTCCCATAATGTTTTGGGTGTTGGTATGTTTTCAAGAAATGCAATAGAGAATATGGAGGATGTGGCCATGAGGGAGACACCCAATAGTAGAGTTGACAATGAAAAGAATGGTGTACTTCTGTAGTCCATGTATCATTCATTGATAATGGTTCCTAAGAGGGAGGATGGGGGGGAAGTAAGAATTATTGAGTGGGAGCAACGTAAGGAGGTAAGAAATGTTGGAGTAAAGGAGAAGGAGATAGTGAAAAATAATGGGACAAATTTGTAAGGAATCGAAGAAATGTTAAAGAGTGGGGTAGATGCAGAGGAGTGTTGGGTGAAGAGACTGAACGAAATGTTGCCAAATGTTAGTAGAAAGGAAAGGTAGAGGAGGATTTCTATTCATAAAAAAAAATTCACCGACCTCTTGAGAAGGATCCTTGAAATTCTCTAACCAGGGGAGTTTGATGTAGGATCATCCCTAGTTGAACTGGATATCCCATGTGTTCATTTCTAATCTTATTTTCTGTTAGTTTAGTTTATGATGATTTTGAGTGCAATAGAAGTTATTATCATTTTGATTAGAACATATACATTTATCTTTGTCCATCATCAAATTTAGAATACAACAATCAAGTTTTAAGTGAAGCATTTAAATATAGTGAATAAATAAATCAAAGTCGTAGTAGGAATGTGCAAAGATAATTAAAAAAAAATAAGATCACGGTTAGGGAGATGTTATATTCACAATATATGATTAAGACATATCTTAAAACCAAATTGAAGGTGTAAAGTAATAACTATAGAACTCATGGAAACAATAAAATGATTTTTTTTGAATGATGTATATGATTGACACATCCAATAGAATACAAATTGGTCTCATACCCAAGTGATTCACTACAACAGTTTCAATTGATTGATATGCTCCAATGATTTTACTATAAATTTTATGTATGTTAGGAAGGACACGCAATTGTCTCTCATAAGTTGGGTTTTGGAATGGTGGATTGGGAATATAGTGAAATAGAATTCAAGGGACCAACTTTGTGTATGTAATAAAGGATTGAGAGTTATGAACCATGAGTATGAATAAAATAATTATGCAGTGTCCCATTTCTTTGATTTGATTTAATTTTTGGTGTATGTTTTAATTTTTTTTTGTTTAATGACTATTTGAGTTGATTTGTGTTGTGTAACCTTGATAACAACCTTCGTGCTACATCAAGTGGTATCATAGTAGGTTGATCCTATAGTAGCGAAGAATAGAGAGACTTTGGTCTCAGATTAAATAGTTGGTGAATGTTATTGAGGTGGGGAGATTATAGGAGGAGAACCCATAATAGAATTAGAGTGATGGTGTAGAGAGGAATAGGTCATAGAAGAATTAAGAGACCAAAGTGTGCATAAGACACAAATTCCCTCATAATGATGGTGAGGAAACTGATGGTAGAATGGATGCCATGGAGGTATCCTAGATGAGACATATTTCCCATGTGGGGTGGGATGATAGTGATGGAGAAGTGGAGTCAAAGACTGTGAGTGAAGAAATAGAATAGACAGTGACAATTAAAGAGAGAATGACCAAAGAAATCGAAGGTAAACCTAAACTTGATACTCCCATATATTTTGAAAGTTTAGATTATGAGGAATTGATAGGTTGGATACGATAAATGGATTTTTTTTAAAATTTGAACATATTAGAGATCCTATGAGGGTTAGTTTTTCCTACATAAAATTGAAGAGTTATGCTTCTTTGTAGTGGGATAAGTTGAGGGTGAATAGAGAAAGTAGTGTTAAAGAGAATATTATGTTGGATTACTAAGAGTGGGGGGGTGAATCAGTAATAGAGCAATTCAATCCTTTTTAAGCACAATTTGCAACTAGTTTGCATAGGAGTGGTAACTGGTTTGCAATCTTCCATTCTCAACCTCTTTAGCATTTCTCTTATATACTTAGATTGATAAATAAAAATTCCTTGGTTTCTTTGACATATCTGAAGACCCAGAAAGATGGATAGTTATCCAAGTAATGACATTTCAAATTCATTTTGCATATCCTTTGCAAATTTCTAGCTTAACCTGTCATTAATACTTCCAAAAACAATATCATCAACATAAATTTCAATTAATAAAATACTACTTTGAGTTACCTTGATGTAGAGGTTGTTGTCTATGCTTCATTTCCATGATTCGTAGGGAGTTTTGTCATTGTTGTTTCTTAGCATTACTCTTTTTTGAATGTGAAATGTTGTATGCACTGCATGTGTCCAAAAAATATCTGTCAATTTGGAATCCATTAGCATTGTTTGAGCCATTTCATGTGTAATTATCATCCATTATGATAATGTTCCTTTGTCTCTTAACCACTCTTTCAACCAATCTATGAATACATGCTCTTGTCCATACTATCCAAGACTCTACTTGTGCAACTGTCCATAATGTTGACCCATTTATCACTATACTATCATGAAGTCTTGATTAATCCATCAAATTGTACTTTTGCTAACTGATTTCTCTGGATCTGTCTTCTCAAACTCTACAAGCTGCTTGATGGATGGTTCTTTGGTCCGTCACGGCTATCGCATAGACTCCCCCTGTCTAATATTCATATTACCTGGGACTCTCTAAGCTAGATGGCTCAGAACAATTCCTGCTATGATGTGTATTCATCATCATCTTCATTGGTAGATTCATCATCATCTTAATTGGTAGATTCATCATCTCTCTGAGCTCTAACTTCTTTCTTTCTGTCTGTGGATTCATATTTCACTACAATTCCTAAAAGTACATCTTGAACTTGTTCCTTATTTACATGTCCTTCTTTTCTTTCAGTTATTTTCCAAACCTTTCTGTATCTGACAACTTTCTTTTTCTCTGTAGAATTTTCTTCATCTCGTTTTATTGTCAATCTAGCAATCTCTGGGACCTGGTATTTGTTCACCTATTCTTCGTGTTTTCTTATCCATACTTTATTATATCTAATATATGTGTTCTCTTTCATGGAAGTATCGATCATGCTTCTACAATCACTAGCTATGTGTCCATAGTTATGACATTTGTAACATTCAATGTTACGTGGGGCCACATATGCACTTCTTGCTTGAACATTTATTTTATAATCCTTGCAATATGCAACCTTATGTCCAAAATTAGTACAATAAAAATAGTGGGCATAAAATAAATTTGCATACCTGGGAGTGAATGATCTTCTTTGTGGTGTAGTCCTTCTGAATTTCTGCCTTGACTGATCATGATCATGATTGAAGCTTCTTTTTGGCTTGAATAGGAATGGTCTTCTTGAAGATGTATCTTAAATAGTTTTCTTAGATTTTGGTTGACCATGATTCCTTCCTTTGAGTACTTCTGCATAACTATTTATGTTTTCTTCATTCTTGTTTTCTAGCAACCTTGAGTGCTTCTCTTCATTCTCTATAACTGATGTGGATGTTTTTGTCTCTTCAACGTTCTTGTTGAGCTTGAAAATTTTACTTCTCAATGTGACAACTTATTCTTCAAGCTTCTCAACCTCTTCTTCTTTCTTCATTATCTGAGACTTCATGACTTCTTCTGTTCTTTTCACTTCTTCAAGATAAATTTTTAATGTGATTATTTCTTCTTTAAGTCCATTCTCTTCTTGACCAAACTCTACCTCAAGTTGGTTTAGATCGTTAGTTATTTCCTTAAGATGATTTGTCAATATATTCTCTCTCATTTCTGCTTCTTCCTTCTATGCTTCTATGTTGGCTTCCAAATACTAATTTTGATATTCAATATTTTCTTCGATATTTCTAGCTTCTTCTAGCTGAGTTCTTAAGTTCTCGATGACCTGTTGGGCTTCTTCAAAAATGTGAACACTTTATTTTTGTTTCATCAATTCTTTCTTTAGTGACTTGTTTTCTTCTCTTAGTTCATATAAAGCACTAATCAATTCTTTGGTGATTATGTACTCTTCATATTTTGAATCTATTTGACATGGTGAACATAATTCTTCTTGATCTGTATCTGCATCTTCTTTGGAATTTTCTAAATCTGTGATGGGTGAAGAATATATGTCATGTAACTTATCCCAAATTTCTTTGGCTGATGAACATTTACCAACATTTTCTCTTACCGGATTAGGTAATCCTTCCCAGATGAAATCCATTGCTATGTTGTTATTCTTATTCAATTCCTTCTTGGCTGTAGTTTTTTCCCTTTTTGAACTATCACATCCTATAACGACTGATAGCCAAATATAATACCCGTGTTACTATAAAAATACTTTCTTCCTTCCACTCCATAGCTCATACTTTAAACCATTATGAACATTAAACAGTGGTACTCCATTCTCATAATAATCCATGATCTCCTTCCAGTGGTTAAATTTTTTCATGAAGGAACCTGCTCTGATACCAATAACCTGAACCATGCATCAACCATGCATCAACCTGTACCTCAACCTGTAATCAACTTGTACCATAAACAAGTGCATCAAACATGCACCAACATGTAATCAACATGTACCATAAACAAGTGCATCAACCATGCACCAACCTGTACCTCAACATGTACCATGAAAAATTATGTACCAATCATGTATCAAATACACATAAAATATGACTCATCAATATGTATCAACATCATCAACTATACACCTCATGTATGTGCCAACTCATCAACTACTTGTTTCAACCATGTACCCAACATGTACCTCAACCAAAATCCCTCATCAATTTCATCATCCAAATCTGATTTGTAACTTTGTAATAGACCTGGTGTATATGTTCACATACTTGCAAACCTTCCTTAACTTTCACAACAAGAGACTAGCATTTTCATCAAACTTTACTTTAGTCTCACATGACTAGTTTTGGATTTGTTAATAACCCTAACTTGAAATAATCACAACTATGTACCTGTAATGAATAAAGATATGAAAATATTACACAATGTTCTTCAGTGTGTTTTATGAAATTCCTCCAGGTTTCACTACTTGGAACCTCTCAGAAAAGAATTTATAGAAAAAATGGCATACCTTGTTGAATTCTAGCTTATTCTAGAGCGAACTTGTAGAGAGTGTCGTGCACACAATATTTTTTGTATGGATCTAAAAATTGTACACATAATACTAAAGATTTTACTCTAACCAACACATTTTGTCTTACTGAATTTGGATCTGTTATGAAGATGTTATGAAATTTTTACCCGAAACACTTGTTTTAGACTAGTTTCGGGACTAGCCACAAACCCTATTTTC
The DNA here is from genome assembly GCA_009831015.1 of Picea engelmannii. NCBI lineage: Eukaryota > Viridiplantae > Streptophyta > Pinopsida > Pinales > Pinaceae > Picea > Picea engelmannii. Next base: position 769,004 of record ML777923.1, read on the forward strand.
CACGGAGTGTAACTCCAAAAATTCAACGAACCACGAGCTGAAATGTGTACCACATATAATTGGATATTTTTCCTCAATGGCCTCCCAATTTCACGGTCTGAATCACTCTATAAAAAAAAAAAAAAAAATGAAAATGGTGAGATGTCCTGTAAATAACATACCTTAGAAAGCATCATCAAAATAATTTATCCTCCCTTGAATTTTGGCCTTCTTTACTTCACCTTCCCTCTTAAATTAGTCTTATATATCCTTTGGTTACCTCAGTCACCTATAGATATTCAATATTCTCAAGTGTATTTAAAATTAGAGAGCCTTGCCTCTTATTTATACTTTTATGTAGCTTCCTCAAGGGTTTACATTTTAACCATCTTAACCCACTTTCTTTATTTTAGGGTTAACCCACTTCTAATTTATCCATTAACTTTATTATTTAAATAATTTATTTTTTATTCACTTTGACTTATAGTATGCTCATCACTTCATTTTATTATTTACCTTTAAAAATCTCTTAAACCACTTTGACTACTTTGACCTTTTGGAGCTTCTAGATGACTCATGAGGGTTCTCCAAATTCTCATGGCCATAACTCTCTAATCGTGAGGAGTTATGTGACATTCCACATACCAATGGAAATGGCATGACATCTACTATTCATATAGAATATTCTTTCTTTCAAATATATCAAAACTCATACCATTATCCATCAAAAAAACTTGGGTCCATTACCCAAACCTGGGTTCTCCAACTTCTCATGGCCATAGCTCTCTGACCGTGAGGAGTTATGTGACGTTCCACATACCACCGGAAATGGAATGGCATGTACTATCCATATATATTAGTATTACCTTCAAATTTATTAAAAATTGTACCATTATACATCAAACAAACTTGGGTCCATTACCCAAACCTTTGTGCTACCGGAATTCACTACCAGACTTTCTCCAAGGGTTGGAATCAATCTACAATATCACTCTCCAATGGTTGACATCAATGAAAAACAACAATCCATACCAACTTTCCATCAACCTAAGCCAACTTTATGACAGATTAAACCTAGGATATGATGGTGTAAAAGTTGAAAAGTAAATTTTTTTCTTGTGTATTATGCTTTAAACATATTGAGAAGATTGCAAATCTTGAAGTAGTTGAAGATGTCATTGAAGGGGTACACAAAGAAATTTTAAGGACTTCCTATAAGGTATGAGAAGAATGAGGAGAGTGTAGAATATATTACTAGGTATGTGAATGGTCTAAGTTATTCCATTCAACATCATTTTAATATTTTTGATTTCCATTTAGTGTAGAGGTTGATCAAGAAGATTTTCATATTAAGGTGAAATTTTCAAGGAAACAACTAAACATGAGGAGAGGTATAGGATTTGGAAGAGGGTAAAACAAATAAAATAAATTTGAAGAAGGTGAAAAAGTTCCAAAACCATGGATCCAATGAGAAGGTATGATGCTAGTATATGTGGTGGATCAACAAAAGACATAAGTAGAGGATGAAAATTTTAAAGTCATTTTCTTTAGATGTGGAAAGTAGGGCTATATGGAATTTGATTTTATAGAACCAATAAAGGAAGGGTGGAGACAAGAGGAGAGAACTCATATTAATGAAGTAGAACCAACAATAGAAGTAAGTGAGGTGATTGAATTGGGGTTAGATAAGGGGGGGAATTTGATGATGAGGAAATTATTTCTACAACTTGAGAAAAAGTTTGACAAATATTCAAAATAGAGGAAGGAAATATTTAGAATGAAATTCAATATAGGAAGTAAGTGTTGCAATTTTGTTATTTATAATGGTAGCTTAAAATTTTGGTTCTTATAGAATTTGTTGAGAAATTAAATTTCAAGTGTACACCTCATCTAGATGCATATAGTGCCATGGTTAGAATAGGGGCATCATGTCACTATGAGAGAATAGTGCTTGAATAATTTTAATAATGGAAAATATAGTGGTAGCAATTTGTTTGATATTTTTCCCATGGATGCTTGTCATATATTGTTGGGAAGGCCATGCTAGTTTGATAAGAGGGTTATGCATGATGGGATAAGAAACACCTACTAGTTGAAAATGATGGGATGAAATTGAACATACATCCTTCATACAAAGAAGTGGAGAAGGATGGAAAAGTGATGTTAATTCTAGTCTTGGAATATGTGAAGGAAATGGAGAAACAAGAACCTACAAGGCAGTAGGCTGAAGAAAATGAAGATAAGATCATTAGTGATACAAAAAAAACACTTTTGAAGGAGGAGAATATGGGAGTTTGTCATTACCATAATTTTTTATGCATTGGAATGTTTGAAAGAAAAGAAATAGAGTGGGTCAAGTATGTGTCCACGAGGGAGACAAAAAATAGTAGAGTTGACAATGAGGAACATGGTGTACTTGTGCAATCCATCCATCAAGAATTGAGAATGGTGCCTAAGAGGGAATATGGTGAGGCAATAAGAACTACTAAGTGGGAGTTTTGTAAGGAAATAAGCATCATTAGGCTAAAGGAGAAGGAATTAGTGCAACATTACGAGACATATTTGTAAGGAATGGAATGAGTGTTAAAGAGTGGGGTAGAGGCAAAGTAGTGTTGAGTCAAGACACATAATGAAATGTTATGAATGATGGAAGAAAATATGGATAGAGGAGGATGTCCATTATATATAAAAAAATAACCTACTTTTTGAGCAAGATGATAAAAATTTACTAATCATGAGAGTCTAATGCATGAGCATCCTTGGTTGAACTAGTTACCTTAAATTTTCATTTTCTAGTCTTCTTTCATGTTATTTTAGTTTATGATGATAATTTGTAGAGAAGAAGTTATTATCATTTTGATAAGATCATCTACATGTATCTGTGTATATCACCCAAGTTTATAATAAAATGATCAAGTTTTAAGAAAAGCATTGAAAGGTAATGAATAAACAAATCAAAGAAACAACAATAAAATGTTGAGAAATATGGAGGTTGTGATTAGAGATAACACCATGTTCATAATATACAATTAAATCATTCTCAAAACTCAATTGAAGGTGTAAAGTAATAATTTTGGAACCTAGGGAGATAGTAGAAACAAAAATTTTGAATGGTGTCAGACCTTGCCACATCTAGTGGAAGACAAATTGCATTGCATAAAAATCATTTTGGGACCTAAGTGATTCATCGCAATAGTTTCAATTGTTTGATATTCTCTAGTTATTTTGAATTCTTTTGTCTACAAGGAAGGATATGCTTTTGGATTTCACAAATTGGGCTTGGTAACAATGGAGCGAGAATATAGTTAAACATAAGTTGAGGGACTGGATCTATGTATGTAATCAAGGCTCAAGTGTTAGCGGACATGAGTATCTATAAAATAATTATGCGGTGCCTCATTTTCCAATTTGAGTTAATTTGTGGTGTATGTTTTAATTGTTGTTTGTTTAATGACTTTTGAGTTGAGCTATATTGTATAAATTTGATAGAAACCTTCATGCTACATCATATATATACTCTCCATGAAAGGGAGAGTATATATTTTGAAATTTCTTTGGAGTATTCATTACTTCAATTCATTCTCTCATTCATTCACTCTTTGTACAATACATTCATCCAAGAGCCTTTAGTAGTTATTCCTCTATTGGTTTAGAGAGATCATGTGTGAGAATATAATGTTATTATACCTATAATTGAATGAGAAACTGTGATCATTAGGACTTTGTGAGCAAGAGACATATTTGGGATCATTGTCAGTTAACTAGAAAGCTAATTATAATTATTTTCATGGACTCGCTAATATGTTGTTGAAGAAAAATTAATGGAACAAAGCATGCTACTATGAAGGACACAGTATTTCCAAGATTGATAGAATTGGGAAAATATTTCCCTTTCTTTGAAACCATTGCTAGGATAATGATTTTGGAATTGGAACTCTTCTTGCATAGAGATAATTAGCCAGTCTAGACTTGCTCAGGGAGTGTTTGGCAAAGAAATAGGGAGTCTATGTAATTTTTTGTTGAAAGGAGGATATTTCTTCAATGTCTAACAGTTTTTTGAGTTGTCCAAATCTCATTCCTTGAAATTGAAAATCATATTCATGCTATAGATTGCCTTGGGATTATGTTTGGGAGCTCTAGCTAGAAAATTCACCCTTGTTGCATCATTTCCTAGCTTGGAGGTGGAACCTACATGAGTTGGTTCTTACAGTTGGGAGGAAGAATGATCCTATGCAGATACTTACCTAATTTCAACCATTAATAGATAAGTAATTATGTCATTATTACTTATATGTTGAGAACTAATTATTTTGGTTGTTGTTGTGTGTGAAGATTATGTGTTTAATTTGGGGATATGCCTTTTGGGAATGATATTATCCAAGGAATATGTTATGGGTTGTATAGGAAATAATTATGCATAGATTCTAAGGTTGTTGTATCCCTCAATTCATGTTGTAGAATACAAATTTCCCTCTCTTGTGTAAAATAAGATACAACCATTTTTGTAACATCATTGGCCACCCATGTTAAGCCATGCTACTCCAGAAAACACTTTCATTCGTTGCTCAACATATTGTAACATATCGAGCATCCAACTGAGCTATGCCACGTAAATTTTTCGAACTACATGCAATTAAAACATATGCACATAGAACTCTTGTGGAAATTTATATATAAAACATAAACATACAAATACATTTTGTAAATGCACGGATTCATATTGAAATAATAATAAACATATACATGCAGCATATACAGGAAATACCATAAATATAAAGGCAGTTATAAACCACACATAGGATAAACCCATAAAAATAAACACGTAAATAATAATGCAGCATGTAAATTTATCACACAATTGAAACATATCTTGGTAATAATATCACCAACTACGTGTAGACCTTTCACAAACTTCCCAACCTTAGACCACATTGCTCATCACTCTCAGTAGTGGGTCACCCCCGAGATGGGACTAAACTCCACCCGGGTAAAGGGATTCCTAACCAGGTTGATGGATCACAGAAAATAGGAAAGACTCTGTCACAGGTGCCAACTCAAACTAACAACCTACATTCCCTCATTCCCCACATGTCTGTCCCACCCCAGGAAGTGTGCCCCTTCTCTGCTCAACAGTCCTTCGGCTTCCCCACTTCCTTTTTGGTCTTTAACAACATGTCGGACAGGAAGTCTCAGAGCCCTGTAGTTGTAGTTTTTCACCTTCAAAAATCAATTCCCAACAATTCTCGCACCTTGAGATATTTCTCACGGTCCTGACAACCCACCTCTTCAATATCTCGCGGGCCTAACAACCCACTTCTTCAGTCCAAATCCCAATCTAACTAGCTACACAAATAGCTATGGATATGGTTACATGTTCAGGTACAATGACATGAAGGTACATAGGACAACTGACTGAGTGAGTGAATGTCGGAAGGAATGCAAAAATGAACTAAGTCCAAACAATATTTATGCATGTTCCCAACTTGACACTTGTCATGTTGGGAGCAACTTTGGCCCACTTGTCCACATCCTTAGAACTTAGGATAAAACAATTATCCATACTTTATACTTTAAGGAATATTAATATAATATTCCTTTTTGTCTTAAGCTCCTTATCTTAGCCCCTTTTCCTTAAATTTTAGCCCCTCTATTTCCCTAACTAGTAGAGTTTAGTACCCCATACTCTTTTATCATGGTCGGTTTGTTCGCAGCGATGTATTTTATATTAATTATGAGACATATACAAAAATAGGCTCACTGGCCTTTAACATCTAGGCTCTTTGGCCTAATCATCAGAAAAATGGATCACCAGCCTATAACACACAACATATACACAAAGGATCATTGGCCTCAAAATCACACTCACTTAAGTTGTTGCGCGCGGTATCCTGGAATGTGCACACTTCATCATTTTACTTCGTAGTACATGTGCGCAATGTTGAAACATATATTAAAATTTTTATCTTCAAAACTAAAATCTTCCTTTTTCGGGTTTCGGCTTTTCATGAAGCATAACCCTCACTATCTTTTCCAAAAGGCCGGTACCGAAAATCCTAACAAGCTTTATTCTTTAAATAATAAAAGGAAAAAAACCAAAAATGTTATAAAAGTCCCAATGCGCTTCCCGTAAAATTATTTCTTAAATCACGAAAATTTTAAACCCTAAAGAAGTTAAGATTAACCTTTAAAAAGTTTTTCGGAATTCGAGGTTTACTAAGAACATATGTTTGAATGCATTTCCAATCACGAAATCCCAATCCCCGATTTCCCGAAATATGAAAGTTACTAATTATTAAAGACTAAGTTAATCATATCGCGATTTCGAGATTCAGAGTTCGTCAATAACATACCTCTTGTCAACATGATCCCCGAAATCCCGAAACCTGAAGTACCGACTCATAATCTGTTTTTAGTCTGATTTAATCCTGATTAATTAATTGACTAATACGAAAGTTTAAGGCTTGAGTTAATCATTTCGCAATTTTGGAAATCGAGATTCAACGATGACATACCTCTTGTCAACACAATCCCCGAAACCCCGAAATAATCAAAGTGGGTTTAATACTGATTAATTAATTTAATAAAACAAAATTAAGTCCTAAACTTGTCGTGATTTCGTAATTTCAGAAATTGGGATTCAGTGATAACATACCTCTTGTCAACACAATCCCCGAAATCCCAAAACGCGAAGTCTCGACTCTTAATCTGTGTTTAGTCTAAATTAACTCTGTTTTGGAAGCATGATTAATGACAATCAAACTTTTTAAAGGTTTGTTCACGTTTTGGTTTCCGATTGAATGAATTTTCCGAATTTTGAATTCAAAAGCGCCAAAATGCAGCCACTTTAATAAAGGATAATTGATGATATGTGACACTAATGCGTATTTTAGTAAATATCTACTGCATTAAATGTATTGAATTCTTGTCAGTTGCATCAGTCCCTTCATCGTTAAATGAATTAAAAGAGAGTTTAAAGGTCTGAGTTTCACAACATATTTTGTTTCATACTATCAAGTGTAAGGCGCATTCATTCAAGCTCATACACGCCTTCTCTGTGATAGGTTTTCCAGCTAACATAAATTCATGGCACCGAAGAAAGAACTGAAGAAGAGTGAAGATACAGAGGAAGGAGATATCATATCCGACACTACGCCACACGCTATCAACTCAATTAAATCCTGGACACAAATCTTTGAATTCCTGGAATACAAAATCAAGAATTCTCCTACTGATTCCGAGAATCAATTTCGGGATATAGCAGAATCAAAGCTTCATAAGATCGCAGTGCGCCCTCGGCTTATGGTGTACAACGACATGATCAGTTGGTCCTTGGAAAAGGTTGATATCCTGACAAGAAGCATTCTAAATGATCAAGGGGTCATCGTCGGCTCCTTCAGGCTAGAACATTTACAAGTAATGTATAAACTCTCACCAAATCCTAAGTACACTTATAATGCTGAGTTTTTAGCTGAATTTCAAAGGAAGGAGTGTACTGAGGCAGACCAAACTTATCCCAATTTAATCAGAGAATGGTGGATATGTCCATCAAAGTTTAGGGTCGATACCCATGGGTTTTATGCCACATCATCTTTGAACGAATACATGGTCTATGTAGCCATTATGCTGTGTAGACTTTTCAGGAAAAAGAATCCTTGCCATTTTCCTGCAGAATGGGTGCCCTTTTTAGAAGAAGATTCGGAAGGATATACTTTCAACTGGAGTAAGATTTTTTCTGATAATCTAGCTCAAGAAGTTTCAAATTACAGAGTTGCAAAATATAAAAGTCAACTAGTGGCCTTTTACATGTCAGCGTACATTATGGACACAGTTTTCTTTGTGGCTCCTTTTCCCCTGATGAATTGGAGTTGGAACATAACTTTCCACGAGCCCATTCACGAATATCACTCTGTGCTATCGGAAGAAAATGCTAAAAATGCATTTTACAAAATTTGTCATTTTATTGTAATTCCAATGCATAAAATGTTTTATGGCTGTGAACCCCCTTGCATTTCTGATTCGGTCTCAGGAAATCTCAAAGCAATAGTCGATTGGTTTTTTGATGAAAACTTCTCTCATATTAGGGTTTATGGATGCTTAATCCCCCCTCACACACTTTCAAAATTCCTCCCAGACATACTGGTATTGAGGGAGGTAGCACATCAAATAGTGAAAGGTGGTATTGGAATAGAGCTAAAGGAAGCTCAAAAGAAATCCTGGCCAATCTTCCCTATGTATGTCGGGAAATTTTCATTACTAAACCTAGGCCATTCTAAAGTGGAAGCCAAAGCCTTAGAAGAAATAAAAATGGTAGATATTGAGCACAGAAAGCATGACCCTTATCAATTAGTAAGCAGACATTTGATGCACTGTAATATGAAAGATTACGAACATGAAAAATTTGTTTATGATGATATTTTCGAGGTTAAAACTTATGAGGAGGTATTGAACAGGGTATAGGCCTCATCACCCAATTTACAGACCGGTTTTGTGTCCTTCCAGAGTCACAGGAAAAGTTGTTTGCCAAAAAAAATTCAGGGTGAATCCACGACCCCTCCTCTAGAGTTGGAAGGGCCTCCCCCAGGATTTGAAACATGTGTATAGGATAAAGCAAATACAAATAGAAAAATGAAGGATACTGAAATAAATTCAAAAGAAATAGAGGTTCCTCTAGTAGAAAAATCAGAGGCAGGGAAAGGAAAGGAGTTGGAAATACCTTCGGAAATCCCTGAAAAATATTCCCAAAAAAGTAGGAGGAACAACATCAACAAAACTTGGAAGTCCCATTAATTCTTTGACTCCATTGCAGTCTACTTATGAAAACCCCCAAGAGGGAGCTCTGTACGTAAGTGATCTTGAGCCTATTTCTAGAGATGAGATTCCTCCCTCTGATTATTTTATCAGTAAAAAGAGAAAGGCTATCCTAAAACAGGAAATGCATCCAAGAGGAGATATGATGATTAAAAAGCACAAGATCATTATAGATGGACAAAAAATTAAAGAGGGAGAATTCGCTACAGAGATAGAAGGCACAATGGGAGCCTTAGCATCGACAAATCTATACTCTATGGGTAGTTTGACAACTATGTTGGAGTAGAAAGATCAGCTGATAGCTCAGCTACAGGATCAATTAAAGGAGACTGAAAGAAATATCAGTTGGGGGATAAAAAAGGGTCTAGAACGAGCTAGATTAAATGATATTCAAGAGATTCAAAAAATGAAAGCAAGCTTAGAGGAAGCAAATCAGAAAATACAGGTCACTCAAGCACAGGTCATAAAGCAAGAGGAAATAAATAAACAATTACATGATAAGATTAATTCCATTTCAAATCAAGTGGTAGAGCTTGAAATCTTCCAGGCCCGGGTATTGGAAATACATATGAAGATAGAAAAAGAACAACAGGGAGTGTTTTTTAATCTGGAATTTGTCCAGAATTACTTTCAAGAAACAAATAAATCCTTGGAGAATATTCTCTAGAAAGAAAGAGAAGTGAAAGCAGCCAAAGCAACTTTCCAAAAAACAGTGGCTCTTTCAATAAAAGAGGATTTTGGGGAAGCTCAAAAATTATCTGTTTCAGAGCAGGTTAAAGGTGATGTAATACTCAAGGTATGGGAGGCAGACCTCACAGAAAAAAAAAAAGAGTGACCAGAGAAGTTAATGACAATTGTCAAGGAATTTTTGACCTTTTAGAGAAAACTTCATTGAACATTGGAAAAAACAATTGTTCAGGTTTGTTAGGGGAAATTAACATTGTTAAGCATCAGATTAGATTCAAAGAGGATCTGGAAGAAATTCATAAAGAGATCCCACAAATAAAGGTAATCAATGTTACTCAAATTGATAAATGGATAGTAATTCCTAACTTGAAACTACAAACTATCAAGTTCACAAGAAAGATAATCGAAGATCGTCTGCCAGAACTACAGAGAAAGTTTTTCTTATTTGAAGCAAAGGATATTCCAGAAGCTCCCATATTTTTAGTACAGTTTCTGGGAAAATGTATTCGTTGTCTTGAAGCAGAAGGAGGAGGTTCATCAATGCAAACATGAGATACTCTTTTGAAGATTTTCATCATTAGAATAATAAAGTAGTTAGAATAGAAATGTAAATGGTTTGACATTGTTCATTCATGTAACCGTAGTCTTAGGAAGTTAGTTAATCACCAATGGGAAAAATATTTGGTGATCATGTATAAATATATTTTCACAAGACTGAGAAAGGGATTTTTGGTTTTTGAAAGAGTCGATTGTATTAAAAAAGTTTTCCAAACCACTGTGATATAAACAATACAGACGAGATTCGGAATTCTGTCAACTTGAAGCTATGTGTTCTTTTACCCTGTTTCCAATAGTTTTCAATATTTTTCTTCTTTTGTCTTTCTAATGAATGATCAACTGTAAGTTTATTTCACACATCTATTGTAGTTTGAATTGATTTGGTTATTGAATTATTTACAGTTTTTCCTCTATGATTGCTATCAACAATTTCAAGACCTGTAGGTCATTTGAATGATTATATTGTACACTTCATTAGAAATCTCGTTTTCCTTTTTGTCTCCTGTTACAATATGAGATTCTTTTGTGATTAAAGCCTCATATTTTATCAGCAGTACCACTTTGTTATTTTACTATTCTTAAAATTGTTTCAAGTATAGGAAACAGCCTCAACTGTTATTATGCTATTATTTTGAGTTCCAAAACTCTTTTTCTCTTTTCATCCCTTAAAAACTAAAGCAAAAAATCTTCAAACTTTTCATATTTAAATAAAATTGTATTCCATGATTGTCCCAAATAATAGACAGCCCAACATAGAACCTGGCCTCCAAGATCAAACTAGCATTGCTTTAAACCTGTTTAATATTATTCTACAAACAACAACTAACCAGGTTGAATTAAAACGTTCATGGGCAGCTATTGAGAGAGATATCAACATCCAAGAACAATGGGAAGCTAGACAGAGGCAGTTGAGAAACCAACTCTGATTTACCTTTCATTTTGATTTTTACCCTTTAATTACCTACCTTTACGAATGCCTTGATGGTATACTTTACAGCCTTAAAGTATAAACTCAAGAACAACATGCACTATGCCATGAAAGGTGCATACAAAAATTATGTCAAACAACTCACCATCTTACATACATTTGTATTACATTTACAATTGGGTTCGGCCTAGGGATATTACAATCCCCTCCCCTTATTTATGCACTGTCCTTAGTGCATTATGTACACATATACAACAAAATTTTCAAAAATCCTCAAAAATATGCAGGTATTCTACCTGCATTACATCCTCATGCTCCCAAGTAGCATCCTCAAGACCGCACCAGTTCCATTGGACCTTTACAATCCCTATGGCTCGATTCCGAAGTTGTTTGAATTTCCGGTCCAGAATGCGTATTGGATGCACTTGGAAAGCGCCTTCTTGCTCCACCTGAATCACATTCCAATCAATAACATGATTAGCATCAGGTATATATTTCTTGAGAAATGATACATGGAATTCATTATGAATAGACATATATGTAGGCAATGCATGGTCCCAAACTTTAAATTCCCTGTGAGTTCTTCCCTTATCAGCATAGATTTTCTTCCCGTCTTGGAAAGCCTTTAAATTTTGTTTTATTTTCAACATTTTCTCCTCCATTTACCTAAGTAATTTTGTTCCAACCACTGCTCTATCTGTTGGGTTATCCCATATTACCGGTGTGTTGCACTCCCTGCCATAAAGTGCCTCAAATGGGCTCATCTTTAGAGATGTTTGGTACCCATTGTTATAAGAAAACTCTACTAAGTGTAGGTAGACTTCCCATTTTGATGGTTTATCCATCACATACATCCTCAACATATCCTCAATCACTTGATTCACCCTCTTTGTTTGTCCATCTGATTCTGGATGATAAGATGTACTAAAATTCAAATTTGTTCCAAATCCATTAAATAATCCCTTCCAAAAATTTGAGGTAAATTTTGGATCTCTATCAAACACAATTGTCTTGGGTATACCATGTAATCGAGCAATTTCTCTCATATAAATATCAACAATGTTGGTTTCCTTGAGAGTGAGCTTAACTGGAATAAAATGGGCAGATTTAGTAAGATTATCCACCACTACCATGATAGAATCATGTTGTTTGTTTGTTATGGGAAGTTTGGTGATGAAATCCATTGTTACAACTTCCCATTTCCACTCAGAAATGGGTAATGGTTGTAGCAAATCAACTGGGTGTCTATGCTCAGCCTTTACCTTTTGACATTGCAAACATTTGGCAATAAAATCAGTAACTTCTTTCTTCATGTCTGGCCAATAATATTGGCTTTTGATAGCTGCAATAGTTTTCTGATAACCTGGGTGCCCAGCATAAGGTACATTATGCATTTCTCTTAATATCATATTTTTCAATTCCTGAGAATTTGGTACATAAATTATGCCCTTGTACATGAGAATTTTGTCATTATCTAGCTTGTATTCTTCAATTTACTGCTGCAAATTACCTTACTGTAATTTTTCCACTAATTCCTTGTAATGCAAATCTAATTTTGCATCCTATAAAATTATGTCTTTCAAATCTGATTGGTACATGATAATGTTTGTAGCATGCAATTCACGCACTCTTCTTTTGAGTGCATCAACCACTTTGTTCTCTTTCCCCTTGATATGCTTTATATCAAAGTCATATTCACTTAGAAATTCTAACCATCTGCTTTGCCTAGCATTCAGATTTGGTTGATCAAATAAAAATTTCATACCATTATGGTATATCCTCATCTCAAACCTTTTCCCCATGAGGTAGTGTCTCCATTTCCTCAAGGCATGCACTATGGTTTCCAACTCCAAATCATGAGTGGCATAGTGTCTTTCATGCTCCTTCAACTTCCTTGATTCATAACATATAACAAACCCATTTTGACTGAGGACTCCACCAAATCCTTATTTACATGCATCTATGCATACAATGAAGTCTTCATTTGGGTCTACAATCCTTAGTATTAGAGCACTTGTTGATAATTTTTTCAAGTGTTGGAAACTATGTTCACAATCCAATGTCCATTGAAACTTCACACTCTTATTTTGTAAGGAAGTGATTGGGTGTGAAATGTTTGAGAATCCTTCAATAAATATCCTATAGTAGCCTACAAGGCCCATGAATGATCTGACCTATGTCACATTTTTTGGCACTGACCATTATCTAATGGCTTATATCTTCACAAGATCCACTGTTATCCCATTCTCTGAAATGATATGTCCCAAATAATGAATTTGCTTCTGATAAAATGAGCACTTGCTCAATTTGGAATACAATTGATGCTCCCTTAATACTTGCAACACCATCCTCAAATGATTCGCATGCTCTTCTTCTGACTTGGAATATACATGGATGTCATCCAAAAAGACAATGACAAACTTGTCTAAATATTCTCAGAAAACACCATTCATTAAGCACATGAAAACAATTGGTGCATTTGACAACCCAAATGGCACCACTGTGAACTCATAGTGACCATACATTTTCCTAAAAGTGGTCTTGATGATATCTTCCTCTTTAATCCTTACCTGACAGTATCATGACCTGAGATATATCTTTGAAAATATCTTTGCATCCTTCAATTGATCAAAGAGATCATCAATCCTTGGCAAAGGATACTTGTTCTTTACAGTCACTTTATTCAACTCTCTAAAATCAATGCACAACCTTAATGTCCCATTTTTCTTCTTCACGAACAAGACTGGGGAACCCCAAGGTGACACACTTGGGCGTATATACCCCTTCTTCATAATTTCTTCAAGTTTCATTTGCAACTCCTTCAGCTTTGGTGTACTCATTTTTTAAGGAGTCTTTGACACTGGAGCTGCTCCAGGCATTAAATTTATAGAGAAATCAATATCTCTCTTTGGGGGTAGTCCTATTACTTCCTTGAACACATATTCAAAATCTTCCAGGAATGCATGATCTTCCAAATTCGGCACCTTATCTTTAGGTGTCTCTTCCATATGAGCTGCAAATATTTGACACCCTTTTCTGTAACATTTCTTCATCTACAATGATAAAATTTTCTAATGGTTACTTCCCTGGGAATTCCCTGCACTTTCCTTAGGTTCCCTTCATCATCCAAGCAAGTAAATTCCTTGTTATGAAAGTATAGGATAGCATGATGTTGGTCCAACCAATCCATCCCAATTAGACAGTCATAGGAACCTAAAGGAAAGATGTTCAAATCTGCCCTGGTGTTCATCCCATTCATGTCCATAATACATGACTTAACCATCTCATTAACTTTTCTTTTGGCTTCGGTAGTCAGCTGCACCAACCAAAATTTTCCATGCTTGCTTCTTGGAAAATGCAAACTTTCCACCATCTTAGGATCTATGTAACTATGACTAGCTCCTGAATCAATTAAAATAGCAATGGTTTGGTTGTTGATCATACCTTCCACTTCAATCATATGTGACTGATATACTTTTCTTTCTTGTTGTCCAAGGCTGCATAGATCCTTGGTACATTTCTTCCCATGTCCTCCATTGTTTCATATTGTTGTACATTGTGAACAGTCCTCACTTTTTCACCTCTGTGAGGACAATCTCTAAAGATATGATCTCCTTTACAACCCCAACATTGAATAGGTGGTTTCCTTGGCCTTTGACCCCTTGTCTCAATCGTTCTGGGTTCTATAGAATTTGGTTGTCCTTGGGGATTATTTCTGAAGAATGGTGGCTTAGATCCCTTCTTCCTCTGATCCATATTGAATTTTTTTTTGTCTTCCCAAGATTTTTATAAAGTTGGCCTTACTTTTTGATGATCGTATAGGCATTTAGCTCACCTTATGGTCTCCTCCAATGTCTTGGGATCATCATATTTTATTTTGTCACTGATTAATGATGGAAATCCACTCAAATACCTTTGAATCTTAACTGTCTCATCCTTGATCAAAGAAACATACTTCAGTAGTTCTAAATCCCTTCTTTCATATTCATCTATGGTCATACTCCCAAGCTTGAGTTCAAAGAAATATTTCATTTTCTTGTCATAGTATCTCTTAGTCAAGTATTTCTTTTCAAAATACTTCTTGAATTCCCTCCAAGTAACACTTTTCTCTTTAATGTGTTGCACCTGCACAAGATGAACCCACCACATGGATGGCTTTCCCTTGAGTTGATAGATGGAAATTCTTCCTTCTGCATGAGTTAAATAATCATGCAATCGAAAATATTTTCTCATTCCCAACAACCATGTCTCTGCATCTTCATACTTATTGTGCTCACCATCAAATGTAGGAGGTTTGATTTTTTTCATTTCTCCTCCTAGCTCATCCACCCAAGATCTCTTATGCTTCCTGACGGGGACTGGACTTGAGTTGTTGTGTTCCCTCTTATTGGAATGCCTCGGGGAGTTATGGCGATGTCCGCGAACACTTCATTCTCTTCTTTTCTCATCAGGAGACCTGTGACTTTCTAATTTGCTTGAGTCACTCTCCTTATCCAACTTCTTTTATATTTTGTTCAAGATCTGCATTAACTTCATATTGAAGTCCTCTTGTTTCTCCTTGTCTCTCATAAGCCTTTCATTATCATCTTTATGGATTTGGACATCCTTCTGTAAATATTTAATGGTCTATACCATATTCATGTTTTCATCTCTTCCTTCTCCATGTCCATTGGACTTTGTTCCTTCAATGCCCAAATGGACATCCATCCCTCTAATCTCATCTTCCTAGTTGTAATTCCCCTATGCCTCTTCCATTCCTATGGAATTTCTGTTGATCCTGATCTGATATAGTTGTTGTTAACTCTGCAAAATGTGCAGCCAACAAAACTTTGTCAGGTTAACTAACTCAACAATTTCATGAAAAATATGAACCATTCTGGTTCAATAATATATCAGAATTATTTCTTAAGATTTCCTGAAAAATTGAATGCCTAGATCAATTTTCTGGGTGAATATTTATATTATACTGTTTGAGACCTTTCCAATTCCTTCTTCCATGCTTAATTCTGAGTCTTGAGCAGAAAGTTATGGTTATTTGAAAATTGTCTATTAATTGTTTTTGTTCACACTTCAACTTGGCGCAACTCTGCGTTGTAATTATGAATTTTTGCTCCTAATACATTGTATTTTTCATAGGAGCTCAATTGGGTTTCTTCATATACATATTTTGGATAGTCTCTCCAAGTTTCACCTCTTTCTGGGTTCCAGGCTGCTAGTTACAACCTGTTGAAGTTCTAGGTCAATTCGTGTTTTTGGTCTAGAATGCTATAGGTACCTTCTTGGCCATATTAAACATTTTTAACATACCCAAAATTTTAATTCATCTATGGTACTGTCTTCTATGGTCCAATATCTTTCCATTTACTACTCTTGTGCCTCAATTTGATTCAGGAGTAGAAAGTTATGGCTCTTTGAAGTTAGTTGGGTATTAAAATTTACCCTCCAGTGTTTGTGTTGTAACTTTCTCATAAAATATCTGTTTGAAGAATAGTTTACACCATTAGAAAGATCTCTTTAGGCTATTTTATTTGAGATGCAAAGACAAAGTGTTCCTTGGTACACTATGTTCTTCTGGTTTTTGAGTAGCTAAAAACGTTGTTAGAGGCCTAAAAAACGTGCTGCAAAAAGATGACGTTCAAATAGTATAAAATGTCGGAGAAATTCATTGGTTTTCTGTTGTTGTTCACCCTCCATTCGAATTCGCGCGCACAAATTTCAACCTGTACACCCATATTTATCATGCGCAACACCACCACAAGGTAAATCGTGCTCCACTGATCCAGATTATTTTCGGCACGAAATGAGAGCAGAGATATAATAAATAAATGCTCAGAGATATTGCAGATATCCAATAATATGACAGAAATGTATCAGATATCAAATCATAAACACAGATATACAGTAATACACGATTTCTATTCATGAAAGAAATGTAGAGAGACTGTAAAAATACAGAGTGAAAGACTCGCTAGAACGGTGGTAGCTTATCTCTGAGAAGAGATGTGACGGCTACTCGCATTCGCAAGAAGATGATTACAATGAGGCTCTGAAGGCATTTTTACAATAAACAGGAATGCAAAAATCCCGAGACATCCAAAAACCTAACCCTAGGAGATAAAGCACCAAAAGTCAAGTGGGCCCCGTTTGGGTAAGTTAATACATCAACTTCTCAGGGTCGTAATACGATCTTCGTTTTAGGCGTATGATAGCCCATTGGAAAGGTATTGTCAAGGAGATTCATTTGGGGGGCTCAATCATGCCTTCAATTATAAATGAGAAGCTCGATCCTGAAAAATCTTCATTTGGGCCCTCTAAATGGCCCCGAAAGTTAAAACTACTAAAAATAGTAAATTGCCAAAATTGCCATAAAACTGTTTTGAGCCGGTTGGAAAAGGTGGGTGGCCACCGATATCCACCTGGATCATCCACACACTTATAACCATTGTGCATCACTTCTTTTTCGCACCAACAACTGGCGTGTATTACTTTTGTGTCGCGCGCCAATATCCACCACACAAAATTTTGGTTCTTGCACTAATACCTATTGCGCACAATTTTTTTTTTGTATTGCGCATTGATATTTCGCGTGCATTTCACTCTACGCATTGCACCATGACAAACTTTTGTATGCTCCCACCGTGCACAAATACTCTACACACACCATTAACTAAATTGTTGCGCGGCAACATATACCCACATTGTACGCACACCAAAAAAATTTCTATGTGCTCTGCCAATACTACTCATACTGTTAATATTATGGTAGTTGTGGGAGGTATTTACCTCCACGTGTGAACCTAACGAGAATAGAAGACTCCGGAAAGCAAGAGAAAACCCTAATGAGTTGGATAATAACCCTAGAAGTCTTGTCGGCTCAAGAAGATAATTTATATTAGGTTATTAGCCTCCAAGAGAAGAAGTCGGCCAGAAATAATAATAATATACTGAACAGACACATATCCAGAAGGAGAAGTCAGCCCCAACAAATATGGCAGAACCAGTATAAATACAGGGTGCCAGTTCTCATTTGACAACATCTCAGAATTGCAGTTCCCAGTTGGTGCGCACTGCAGTTCCCATTTTGGTGCGCACATGTGGAGGAGGGTTGCAGGTGCAGCTGCAGTAGCAGCTAGTTTTCAGTATTCGCTCGAATATCTCTTGGCTAGGGTTTGGACTATCTGATCAACATTTTGTGATGCGCTATCCTTGGGGAAAGGTGTGCTACCCTTTGTTTGGTTATCTAGCCTAGTGTTTTCTTCTGGAGGAATTCTCAGTCAAGGTTAAGGTGCTCGGAGGGTGGCTTCGGCCTATGGTTGGGTGACGAAGGTATCGTCAATGGTAAAATGAGCACACCATCTTCTATATTATAACACATACCGTGTGCACGATTATTATGTGTATGCACATCGTGCGCACCTTATTATGTGCATGCACACCGTGCGCCAGTATTATGCATGCATCACTCAATCTGCACCGCGCAATGCTCAATTTAGGGCGTGCACTCACACACCAACATTTTTTCGCGAGGTGCCAAATTTTGTCACGCGCACACGCACGCCAATATTTTTCCGCGTGGTTCCAAAATTTAGCACGTGACCAACATTTTTCCGCGTGGTGCCAAAATTTAGCACGTGACCAACATTTTTCCACGTGGTGCCAAAATTTACCGCACGCACCCGCACACCAACATTTTTTCGTGAGGCGCCAAATTTTATCGCGCACACCCGCACGCCAATATTTTTCCGCGCGTGACCAACATTTTTTCGTGTGGTGCCAAAATTTAGCGCACGCAGCCGCACACCAACATTTTTCCGCCCGACGCCAAAATTTAGCGCGCGCACCCACACGCCAATATTTTTTCGCGGATTGCCAAATTTTACATATCACAAGCTTTTCACTACGCATCATGCACTTTTAGTGTGCCCACCTGCACACATTCATTTTTATTTGCATCAATTCCTCGTGAATTCCGTTGCAGAAATTGGGGATTTTGCTCAACTTTTTCCCCATTTTTACCGTAGACATTCTGCAACTATGAAATTTGCTCGATTTCACCCCAATAACACAAATTCAACCTCTGTAACAAAAAATCGTTGTGGTTTGACATTTTTGGAACGAATTTTTCCCAAACTCAATTCATGAATTGAGAATTTTAATTACTAATATCGCTCCATCTGTCATGGCTTCATTGTAACTTCAAATTCAACCAATTCCAGGTCTGAATTTGCTAGAATAGATATTAAATCAAGAATCTCTCACCACTTAGCCAAATTTCTCAATTTTCCCATGAATTTAACAACAGAAATTGGGACTTTTTCCCAATTCCATGCAATTGTTGTTACATTTTCCCATGGATTCTCTGCAACCTGAAATTTGGCCACTTCGAAATCAATCCTCTGTGAAATTTCACTTCAACTCAACTTGTTCATCCCATCCAGGCTTAGTGTTGAAAATTGAAGCTCTGATACCATATTGTAACATCCCCGGCCACCCATGTTGAGCCATGCTACTCCAGAAAACACTTTAATTCTCTTCGCAACGTACTATAACATACCTAGCATCCAACTGAGCTATGCCACGTAAAAATTTTGAACTACCTGCAATTTTTTTGAGTGTGTAAATGCACGGATTCATATTGAAATAAAAATAAACATATACATGCAGCATATACAGGCAATACCATAAATATAAAAAAAGTTATAAACCACACATAGGATAAACCCATAAAAATAAACACGTAAATAATAATGCAGCATGTAAATTTATCACATAATTGACACTTATCTTGGTAAGAATATCACCAACTGCATGCAGACCTTCCACGAACCTCCCATCCTTAGACCAAACTGCTCATCACTCTCAGCAGTGGGTCACCCTCGAGATGGGACTAAAATCCACTTGGGTAAAGGGGTTCTTGACCAGGCTGATGGATCACAAACAACAAGAAAGACTTTGTCACGGGTGCCAACTCAAATTAACAGTCGACAACCCCTCATTCCCCACATTCATGTCCCACCCCAAGAAGTGTGCCCCTTCTCTGTTCAACAGTCCTTCAGTTGCCCCAATTCCTTTTCGGGCTTCAGCAACAGGTCGGACAGGAAGTCTCAGAACCCTGTAGTTGCAGTTTAGCACCTTCAAAAATCAATTCCCAGCAATTCTCTCACCTTGAGAGATTTCTCATGGACCTGACAACCTGCCCATTCAATATCCCACGAGCCTGACAACCCGCTTCTTCAGTCCAACTCCCAAGCTAACTAGCAACACAAATATGTATGGATATGATTACATGTTCAAGTACAATGACATGAAGGTACATAGGAAAACTGACTGAGTGAGTGAATGTCAGAAGGAATGAAAAAATGAACTAAGTCCAAACAATATGTATGCATGTTCCCAACTTGACACTTGTCATGTTGGGAGCTATTTTGGCCCACTTGTCCCCGTCCTTAGAACTTAGGATAAAATAATTATCCATACTTTATACTTTAAGGAATATTAATATAATATTCATTTTTGGCTTAAGCTCCCTAGCTTAGCCCCTTTTCCTTAACTTTTAGCCCCTCCCTTTCCCTAACTAGTGGATTTTAGTCCCCTGTACTCTTTTATCGTGGTCGATCTGCGCGCAGCGATGTATTTTATATTAATGATGAGACATATACAAAATAGGCTCACTGGCCTTTAACATCTAGGCTCTCCGGCCTAATCATCACAAAACTGGCTCACCAGCCTATAACACACAACATATACACAAAGGCTCCCTGGCCTCAAAATCTCACGCACTTAAGTTGTTGTGCACGATATCTTGGAATGTGCACACTTCATCATTTTACTACACAGTACATGCACTTACTATGCCATGAAAGGTGCATACAAAAATGATGTCAAACAATTCATCAACTTATGTACATATGTATTTACATTTACAATTGGGTTTGGCCTAGGGATATTACAATTTCAAAGGCATGGTATTGGCATTATGGGCATCATTGAAGATGCTATAACTGAAAAATAGTTGATTTTATCTTTATGCATAATGCATGTATAATGGTGTTATCTATATTCTACTATGATGTTCTATGCCATCAACTAGTAATATGAGAGATATGTGTTGGAATGATTCATTGTATAATTGGATGAAAGCCCTTTTATAAATCATGCAAGTGGTTAAATCTTAGTTTTATATATATATATATATATATATATATATATATATATATATCAACAAGAATCTTTATGTTCATTTCCATACAATACTACTTGTCTAGATCATCTTTCCTCTGCCTATCCAAAACTACAACAAAAAAGAGATGTCCTTAATGGAAACTCCATCGAAGATTTTTTGAAAAGTAAATGTGTCATCCTATAGGTTCAATGCCTGCTTAAATAACTTGTATATTGATGTGTTGATTTCTCGGAAGACATGAGAACATGAGGACCATTCAAGCTCTCCCAAGAAATTATGAATCTGTTTCTTCCTTATGTTGAGTTTCATTACTTGAAGGTTAGCTTTACCATTTACCCATTCAATAATCACATGTGAGTCGCCAAAAATATGCATTCTTCTTAAATTTAGAGATGTGACCATGAACAAGAGAGCCCACAAAGTTGTCAGCTCAACTTTGGTAATAGAGCCATGACCTAGAGTATATATAATATTATAGTAATGATTTGCAGCAATGAAAATCATCGCTCCAGATCCACATCATGATGAGTGGCCTTGGTTGGCCCCATCGAAGAAACCCCACAAGGAAATTTTATCAATGTTGGGCACCACAATATTTATTTTTTTCCTATGCTTCTTTTCCATTAGAAATTCTTTAGAAAGCTTTGAAACCAGACCTGCAACCACTAAAGGAGGAACATCTTTTCCAGTGAAATACATAATTTCCTCTCCCACCAATAAAATAGATTAAAAAGAAGGGACAAGCCTGAAACAATTGGACACCATCATTTTAGAACCAAATTTTTACCCATTCACCAAACTCTCCATCTAATGGTTGAATAACAATCTTCAAAGATGCTACGACTTTGATCATTACTTGACCAGTGAAAATACGGGAGGTAAAATGATGTTGGGATGATTATGCATGTTTCTTACATAAAGAGCAACGACTGGGTCCTATCCATCCCCTCTTTATTCCATTGTCCCAGGTAAGAAATTTGTTTTCTAGGACAAGCCACCCAAATATTTTCACCTTTGTAGGTGCATTCAATCCCCATAATAGATACCACCACCATTTCTCTTCCCCTCTGACCTCTCTTGATGTTATTAGTTGGCATCCCATTTTTTCTGTGTAGGTTTTTTTTTTTCTCATTAGTTTCCCAAATAAGTGAGGGTGGTTTTTCTTCATCTAGGAAAATGAAGTTAGATGATAGGACTCCAATGAAGCTTAACCATTCCTCCTTAAGATTCTCTTATAGCTCCAACATTTCATTTGTTTTCCACACAGTGCGCCATGAACAATTGATTTATCTTAAACTTGCATCCCATAACAAGAATACCCTTTTCATATGCAATGCCTCTATGAGTCCCCCTGAAAGATGGTAATATAGCCCTAATCCTACCCACGAGCCCTCCCCAACCCTTACTTCTTTACCATTTCCAATTTGTCAGGATAATCCTTCACTGACCAACAGGAGAGATTTCATCATTATTTTCCAGCCAATTGAGCCATTAGCTCTTGTCTTCCTTTTTTATCTTAACCATTCAACTTTTGTTAGACCTGGAAAGTACTTGGAGGCCAGAACTCTGCCCCACAACCTTGCATTTTGAATGAAATGCCAAACACTTTTTCGTTGCAAGGGAATTGACAAACCATAAAATATTCTTGATACCCCAACCTCCAAGATTTTTAGGTAGAGAGATGTGTGACCACTGGACCATAGATATTCCACCTAAGTATTTTTTACCTCTCCATAAGAATAAAAAACTAAGTTTTCTAATTCTGGAGAGGATGCCTTTAAGAATTTTCACAATCACTTCCCAATAGACCGGGATACTACCAAGAACCAATTTCAGAAGAACCATCCTTCCTCCTCTTGAAATGCACCTATGGGACAAGGATCTAATCCTTGATTGTGTCTTTTTAATTATCCATAACCAGCCTTTGAAACAATAGGAATTTGGTTTTAAGACGAAACCAAGATATTTCATTCCTTCATCAATGTTCTTACAAGCATAAGGAAACATATTTTGAAGCTGCATTTTATCCTGCATCTTGAGATCGTTCGTGAGAATTATGGATTTGAAAATATTAATTTTCATTCCTATTGCAGTGTTAAAGGAGATAATAACCTCTTTCCATGCTTTGAATTCTTGAGATGAACCTGCAATGAAAATATGACATCGTAAAAAAAAAAAAAAATGTGTTAGGATTTTCAATCCTTTGATGATACCCCTTCTCCAAGCTTGATTTATTATCCTTCTCAACCCATCAGCCACCAATAAAAAAATGAATGAAGATAAAGGAAACCCTTGATGGAGGCCTCTTGACGACCTAAAGGAGATTGAGGGAGCCTATTTGATAAGAATAGAAAAGGAATAGGATTCGATACAACCCATTATTCAATTGACCAAATTAATATTAAAACCCATTTGGATAAGGGTGAGATGCACGAAAGTCCAATTCAATTTATCATAGGCATTAGAGAGACCCAATTTCATCACTAGGGATGAGATATTTTTGGTTTTAATGGAATGGAGGACTTCTTGAGTGAGGGAGATTGCATCATGAATTTGATGCCTATTTAAAAATCCATAATGCTCTTCTAAAATGGTTTCACTGAGGATGGGTTGAATATGGTTGACATTAATTTTTTTGATGAGTTTAAAGATCAGGCTACAACAAGATATGGGATGGAAACCATCAAACGTTTTAACCTCCATATTTTTGGGTATGAGGGCAAGAAAAGTAAGGTTAAAGGATCCCCAAAATTTCCTGGATATTTTAGATTCCCACACAACGTTGAGCAAATCAGACTTAAGGAGCTCATAGAAGCCTAAATCGAATTATACATTCATCCCATCATGTCCAGGGCTCTTTCCTTTTTGAAAAAAAGATAGGGTAAATAGGATTTCCTTGTCAAAAATGTCCTCTTGCAGAGAGACATTCATCTCCTCTGAAATAGATTTTGGGAAGAGAGAGATAGCTTGGAGTGTTTCTTCTATAAGGAAGTAGGGAGTGGCTTTAAACAATTCAAAGAATATTTTTTTACATATGCCAACAATGTCTTCAAAGGAGGATATCACCTTACCATTAGAATCATGAATGTCCCATATTCAGTTGAACATTTTCCTCTAATTTGCATAGCAATTAAAGAACTGCATGCTTCCATCTCCCTATTTTATCTTTATTTCCCTACTTTTCATCCTCCATTTGGATTCATCCAAGTCCAATAGGTATTTTCTTATTTCCATAAGATTTTTTAAATTAATTTCTTCCTCTTGGTCGAGCCCATCATGTTGTCCTTCAATGAGCGCAGCTCCAATTTGAGCCTCTATATCCTAAAGTTCTTTATCACATTTCTTTTGATAATATTTTTCCCAACGAGTTATTTCTCCTTTGATCCTACTAATATTATTTTATAATTGGTGCATGTTCATCCTTTCTGAGATCAAAAACCTGTCAAGGTGCTTGGCCACCAAATATTTCCATTTCCTTCTGTTTCTCCAGGTTTGATATAACTTGGAGGGTTTGATGTCAATAAGTTTATTCTACTCTATCCAATTTGTGAATAAAATTTCTTCAAGATTCTGACGCGGATATCCTAGCCAAAAATCCCATAGAAAAAGTGTCAAGCTTAATTCCCCTCCTATGATAGCATTATGCTTGTCTAGATAACTAGAATTTTGAATCTCCATGTAAATGGGATGTTGTCTGCATACGATCCATATAAATTAATAAATCTTAGAGATATGGAAATATTTTGATCCTATGGATTTACCAATATTCTTGAAGGGACAACCAAGGTTTGAGTTTCCTTTAGACTTGGGATACATGCAAAGAGAAATCCTCCTGATAATCTTGAAGAGTCAATAGTGTTGAAAGACCATTCTTTTAGAAAAAACCAAAAAACCTATTCGTATTTGATTCCACTACACATTGTTTTATGAATCGTGATTATGTATGGATTTTGGGCTTGGACCAGCTTTTTGAGGGCTTGAATTTTGGAAGCACCCCCTACTCCCCTTGTGTTAAAGGGGATCACTTTCATTTTGGAACCCCTTTCTGGACTTGACCTTCTCTAAGGTCTCGTTCAGTTGTTACTTGTTTTCAACTCCTGATTTCTTTTAAGGCCTTGGATTGGTCCAAAGAGATCAACGATTTTCTTCCTATATGACCTCCCATATGTTTTTCCAAGGCAAGACCCCTCGTAGGCTAGTCCTCTTTCGATTTCTTAGTTTTATACCAAAGGAAATATTCAGACTTGACCAAAGACTTAGAATGGGAATTAAATGAGTTGCCTCTTGAAATTTGAGTGAAGTCCAAGGGAATATTGATCGACGGAAACGTCCGATGGGAAGGGACCAGAGGGGAAGGAAACTTGGAAATGATAGGGGAAATAACGGAAGGGGACAAACTTCCAATACTTGAAAGGAAATTTTCAAATGAAGAGGGACACTTAGATGGTTGTCTAAGAGGCTCAGACTCATCCTTTTTTTAACTCACTAAATAAAAATGATCAATAAATGAGAGGTCTTGAGGTAACAAATTACCAAAGGAGACTTGTGATAGAGGAAGAGGTGAAGCTTCTTCTGAAGAGATCCAGTTTGTCATATTGTTGTCCTTTTTGTCTTCCCCTGTCAAACATTGCCTTTTTTCTATAACATGAGCTTTTGTCCTTAGTTTCTTTTTCCCCATTTTTTGAAAAGGGGGAAAATGTGTTGGTTCCCGCTTGTATTGGGATTGAATATGGTCGACTTGATGGCATCCAAAACAAGGATAATTTTAAGGATGAAAATCTATCTTAGAATGTAGAAACCTTGACGAATATTATTAGTCCTTAACATACAAAGTATAAAATGTTTGGCAATATTTCTGTAAAAATATTCAAATTTCCAAGGATTTTATATAGTTTCTATAAAATTTGGGCTATTTTTAAGGTAAAATAATTTTATTCTATAAAATTTGGGCAAATTACTCTAAGAAAAAATGTGTGTTGCACGAGTTTCCAAAAAGTGGGAACGTTGGGAACATGGATACGAGTGTCCAGAACGAGTAGAAGTTTCCCCCAAATTTACAGGAAGTTGGGAGCAACGATAATATATATTAAAAAAATATAAAAAACATTTTAGATTACAATGATACTTAAGATTAAAATGTATATAGATATTGATACATTTTAAATCTTATTTCAATAAAATTGAAGGTCAAACGAGGACAATGTTGAACTCCTATTGCAACATCTGCAATATTGAAATTACTAATTTAATTTGTGCTAATAATTATATGAATATAATTAACACAATATTGAAACTTTAATATCCATAAATATTACATTAGAAAATGAGAAACAAAATTGAAAATACATATATACAATTTTAACATCTTTTTAAAATTAAACTTTACATATATAAACTTCAAACATCTTTGTAAATTTGAAGCATTATTCTTTTGTTATTGGAAAAAAAAAATCGTGCTACTCTTCTTATATGAAAATACAATAAAAGTCAATGATATGGTTGGTTGATATAAACTACAGAGCAGAAGCAAATGCTTGTCATGGATAGGGTATTGATGTATTTGACTTTCATGTTTAGTTTGGGTTTGAAGGAAAACACACATGCATTAAAACTTTTTCATATCCACAACTATAAAGTGAGTATTATTAAGTTTTTTTACTTAACTAATTTTTGAAATAATATTTACTTGTAGTTTAGTCTTTGTTTTATAGTGATATTATGTATTTGTAATAATGGAATAAAAATATTTACATTTTAATTTAATATAATTCTAATTTAAAGCTCTTCGTTTAGGAAATTTGCTCCCAAACTCCCATTTCCTTGATGTTGAAGCTCCCAAAAAGATCTCAAGTTCCCAAAACAGTTCCCATCCAATTGGGGACGCTTGGTTCCCAAGCTCCTGGAACTTTGGGAACAATTTTTAGAGATGTTAGAAATGTCGGGAGCAGTTCGCATAAAACTATGGAAAAAATGGAAATTGGGGAATCGTTTTTTGGGAAAAAATGTGGAGAATTAGCCCATGAGTGATATATAGCCCCTAAAAGTTTCCAGTAATTTGTTTTCTCAATCCACTTAAAATTTCCACAAACTAACTTGATTTCGTTTAATATACCTTCCCATAGGTCCACTTCGATTTGGACCCATGCTCATCGTCATTTTGTTCAGCTGATGAAACTACCTATTTTGTTACCAATGGACTTCATTACCTCCTCATCCCAAAATACCAAAGGGAGGTTTGGGAGTATAGCCCATAACTTGGCTGGAGACTAGGATTCTCAATTAGAGTTGAAGGAGATCACCCACTAGTTTAGAATGAACCTTGATGGCCCCCATCCCCAAGACCTGCTAAAAAATTCCTATAACTCTTGTTTTCTTCGGAACTTGAAGCTAATCCATCCTCGATCTAGAGTATGGAATTTGGGCAGTAACCTAGAAACTCAACCCAATTATCCTCCAACCAGGATTTCAGTGTGGAGGGAGTCACTACTTTTCCACAAAATCGATCGGCTGCCATCTTACCTAGCAAGTCAGGAATTTCCCCTAGCTCCACATCAGCGCCCACCACCATTATCCTATTCTACTGCTTCAACTTCCAACATCACACTTTCTTATCTGAGCACCTAATGCAGGAGGATTGTGCTTATTCAAACTTGGGAGGATGTTATCGCCAGAGTGTTCCTTTATCTTTGAGGCTTCGACTCAGAGATTGCTTGCAAAGGTGGAGAGGACATGGGACATGAAGGCCCCAATGAAGCACTTTTCAATGAGACTTGGAAGTTGGGATGGAGAAAACATTGAATCCACCTACATCCTCCCGCCCGCATTCCCCAAGGGAAATCTATATGATCTTTATGTATCCTCATCAGGGCCATTCCTAGGCGGATCTAAGGGCTCCAAATCCACCAAGTCACTGCCCTTTTTAACTTCTGGTACCTAATGAAACCTTCATTTGTAGGGAAGGCATCCTCAAGGTTATTCTCATCCTCATCATAATCAAGATCGATGTCAGCCATGGTACCTTATTAATTGTAGTCTTTCATGTCTAAAATTTGAAGACAACTGCCACATTTGTCAACTACCTCTAAAAAATCCTCCAAAAAAAGATTGATTTCTCTAAATCACTTCATTTCTTTTTACCTCAATCATTGCTAAATGTCAAGGTAAAATGTTAGCGATTTGCCATCACTAATCTCGTAATATGCAACCCTATACCTCATCAGCTCTCGTTAAAGATACACACACACACACACACACACACACATTTATATATATATATATATAGAGAGAGAGAGAGAGAGAGAGAGAGAGACATATACTCATGTGAAGGATAGGTTTCTTAACGTATATATATTTTTTTTGAGTGGGAAAACTTATCATAAATCAAAATATCAAACCAGTAGTAGGGACAACGATCATTGGCTCCTATCCGCGAATGCAGGCTGACTCATCACCCTTATTCAAGGAAAACCACGCCACCTGAAATAACTCGATGGTGGTCTGTAAGGGGGCAGTCGTTTACTCCTTCCACATGCCTCTGGGTCTTGAGTCGTTAACTTGTTTCCTTACGTCCGAGGAAGATGAGCTCTTAACCAAGCAAAAACAGTTTTAGGCCATACTCCATGGTTTTTAACATGTGTATATATATATATAGATAGATAGATAGATAGATAGTCATGGGTCAATTGAATTTGAAATAAGTTTAAAATTGGAAAATCCAAATGGATGAAAAAATATAAAATTTTAAAAGAGTATCTCAATAGTGAAGGGAGAAATTTGAATACTATACACATTAAATTTGATTTATTGTGAAATATGTAGAAGTTGTGAACTCAAAAATGTACTTCAAATATCAAAGAGTAAGGAATTCTCATATATTTAAAAATTAGAATGAGAAGATGCGCTAGGTATTATCAAAATGAGTTCAATCATTTAAATCAATTTGCAAATAACAACCATTCAATAAATACTCATGATATTTCACAATGTTCTCACCATGTTAATGCGGGGGAATAATAGCATTAGCTACAAAAAAAACTTCAAAAGTTATTATAATATTTATTGACCAAAATAAAAATAAAAATAAAGGACTAAGACACAAAATTGCGAGTAGAAAATAGAAATGGCCTTCAAGTCTAAAAGAATGATAAAGGAAAAGATTATAAAAACGTGAGAATGTTTACTAAAAAAATATGAACTTGTAATTGAGTGATGAATTCTTTCGAATAATTCCTAAGCTCTATGTCCTCTTGCTTCTTTGACCTTTTTCTCTCTTATCCTTCGACTAACCAAATTTTTTAACCCACATCAAATGAATGGATTTCTCTCTTTTATTCCCCTTCACAATTTTGTGACCTTTTTTAAGAAACCAAATCCCATAATAAGAATGCCAAAATAGACACTTGATATCCACTCTAATAGAATGTAATAATTTTTAATTTCTTAATTTCTAGGCATAATATTGAAGGAATCATATCATGGAACCATTTCTATATTCTTCCTCGTAGGAATGTATTTATAATGAAACTTCAATTGCTCAATTTTGATCACACCCAAAACTTGAGTTGTTACCTCAAGAATTTAAGGTTTCAATTCAAATGGATAATTTACCACTTTATAAACTTGAATATTCATTTGATTTCTAGGAAACATTATAAAGTAACCATTGTAAGGAATCATGTCCTTGATTTTTTTTTAGAAAGACCTTCCAACAAGTATTTTTTAGCCATATTTTGACATTGGGTGCTAAAGTTCTTGCCTCCAGAAATCAAGGTTCAATCACCATTGATTCTTTGATCAAGCCATCTTAGCCATTAAATTTGGAGGGAAAATGTTTGTACCACATTTTCCATGCAAAGAGATATTGAAGAGTTTGTATTTTCAAACATATTTTTTGTGTACCTCTCTAAACACAGCATGTCTAAATTTACATTAGAGTAAACTTGGGTTCTAAAATGTCCCCCAAGGAAAATGTTAAAATAATAAAAGCATATGGCATGTCACACTAAGTTAGATATGTTATCTAATAGAGTTATCAGATAAGCATAGAAAATTTTAGGGGCTATATATCGCCCCTCAGTTATTTTTCCATGTTTTTTCCCAAAAAAAGATTCGTCAATTTCCATTTTTTTCTAAAAATGATTCGCCCAAATTTTATAGAATAATTTTTTTTTACCTAAGAAATAGCCCAAAATTTATAAAAACTATATAAAATCCTTAGAAATTTGAATATTTTTACAAAAATATCGCCATACATTTTATAGTTTGCATATTAAGAACTAGTAAGATTCGTCAAGGTTTATATAATTTGAGATAAATTTTCATCCTTAAAATCATCTACGTTGAGATAAGCATTAAAAATAATAATGAAAGGTTTATATTCTCGTGCAGACACATTAAATGATATAATATTTAGTTGTATATATATAAGTGGTCCATTGGATGTAGCTTGGGTGGTTGGGAGGAATGGTTGTTACCCTCCCCACCCAGGTTCTATTCCTTGTAATTGATATGTGATGCCCTTAAATGGGTCTATGTGATGCTCTTGTTGTTGAGCCCCCAATATTCTGAACATGCTCGGACTCCCCATGTTCTCTCATGGATTTCGAGGGGGGGCGGTCCATGGATGTAGCGAGTACTGGTCTTCGATGTCGTGAACCAAAATTCAAAAAAAAAAATTATATATAAGTTAGTTATATAATAATATTGTATTCATGATTATATTGTAATCATTATATATGACTAATCAAGCTCTATAGTTCTCAAGATTTAATAATTTTCAATGGTCTAAGTGGAAAAAATCTAACAGGATGACTTGTATCCATGGGTTGGGTAGTGTTGTTGATTATGTAATATTAGATATCCCCATATACAACCAAATTTTAAACTTTGATCTTTTAGATTACCATGAACCTGACTCTGATCATAGACCTTTAACCCTAACTCTAAACTTTGCCATGCACAAAAGATCCATTGAAGAGCATTCTAATAACCAAAGGAACTTACTTTTTGACAAACAAAAAGTCGATATTTTCTTAAATTACTTAACTAATGCTTTAAATCTCTTAACGTATCAGAGAAATATGTTGACTATCAAAATTTTACAGCAATCCTCTCTACTTCCATTAACAAATTCTCTATTGAGGTTCTATTGAAAAATAAAAACAATACAACTAACCCTTGGTACAATAATGAATGTAAAATTGCTAGAAAATCCATTAGAGATGTTTCCAATGCATCATTAAAATATGATAAAATAAATAGATACAAAACCTTAACTAAAAGAGGGAAAAAAGACTATATAAATAGAAAGCAAGAGAATCTTTTGCACCCATTTAAGATAGACCCTAAGAAATTTTGGAGGCAAATTCTAACTCGTAAAACTAAATAAAATAATAGGTTTTCCTTGAAGGATTGGAATTTCTACCTTAAAAATATTTACGAAACCCATAATGTCATGGACAACATTTCAAACAGTTCTACAAAAAATGAAGTGTTTTCTATGGAAGACATGAAGTTTGGGGTTAAGAGGCTCTCAAAAGAAAAATCTAGGGACGTTGAAGGTTACCAAGATGAAATATTAAAAATTGGAGAACCTATCCCCATCACTCATATACATTAGCTCTTTAATCTAGCTACCCATCAAGGTTTCCCAAAACCTTTGATTCAAACCCTCATTGTACCTATTTTTAAAAGTGGGGATAATAGAAATCCCTCTAATTATAGGACCATTATGATTATCCCCACTTTAGCTAAGCTATGTTTGACAACACAAGTATTCCAATAGAGGACAAACTCCTTTAGTAACCACTCACACAACCAAATCAAAGATCAACACACTAATGTTTTGACGTGGTAAAACCCCTACGAGGAAACATCCATGGGTCCAACCAACATGGCCACTTGGAGCATTTTATTAATGCAAAAGAAAAAGATTACAGAGATATTTTACAATAGATTTTCTCACAATCAATCGTCAACAAATGACCCTACATTCTCTTTAAATAGATATCATGGACCAATCGGGTGTTAAGACACGAATCAATGGTCATTAAGATCGAGGAGAATATGAATTGTTAGATCACTCTATGTCGGGAACATATTGTGACTGTCGGATTTCCTAACTACAAATGCATACTAAAGAAACACACTTTTACCTAACGACACATTAGACCAAGTAGATCTTAACTAACTCCTAAGTGTCTAAATATCCTAACATCCCCCCTTAAGAATAACTTGGGATAGGATTGAAGGATTTACAATAGTGACACAATAGGATAAGGAAGGAGGCATTAGAGCCTATCCCCCCTTGATGACAACTTCATGAACTCCTAACATAGATTGAAGTTTGGAAAACTTCACTTCTATAAGAGACTTTGTGAAAATGTCTACAACTTGATCTTCTGTAAGGAAAAAGAGCACTTCAATCATTTGATCATGAATTAGCTTTATGATGAAGTGCATGTGTAGCTCAATGTGTTTTTTCCGTTGATGTTGAATTGGGTCTTTGGAGATCTTGATGGCACTTTGATTGTCGCACCAAAGACTGGTCGGATGTTGTTGTTGGAATCCAAACTCTGAAAGGATCTATCAAAGCCACAAGGATTCCTAACTTGCATTTACTATTGCTCGGTATTGTGCTTCTGCTAAATAAAGTGTAGTAGTTTGTTGTTTCTTACAGGCCCAAGTGACAGGTCTTGAACCAAGGCTGCAAAATATAACCTATAGTACAATTTTGATCACCAGGGTCATCGACCCAATCTGAATCAGTGAAACCAACCAATAAAGGAGTCCCCCCTAAACTATAATGTATTGTGAACTAAACTGTACCATGGACATAGTGAAGTATCCTTTTATCTAATTTCCAATGGCTTTCATGGGGTGTTTTCATATACCGGGCAACAAAACCAACAGCAAAGGAAAGATCAGAATGGGTATGAGTCAAGTATAAGAGGCTACCAACTAACCGATGGTACAAGGTGGCATCAACTTCTAGAGAAGTACAGGTGGAAGTAAGATTGACTCCAGACTGGAAGGGAGAAGGGGAGGGTTTATAATCTTCCATGTGAAAGTGATGAAGAAGGTCACAAGCATACTTAGACTCAGAAATAAAAAAAATTTCATTGGTTTGCAAAACTTGGAGGCCAAGGAAATAGTGAAAAAATCCTAAGTCTGTCATTTTAAATTTCTTCTTAAAGCTGCTTTTCACATGGTTTAAAATTTTTGTGTCACTACCAGTAAGGATAAGTTCATCAACATAAAGGAAAAGGATTATGAGATGGCTTCCTACTTTCTTGGTATAGACATTAGTATCAGAATGGCATCTAAAGAATCCAGTGTCAATAAGAAAGTTGTCCATTTTGGCATACCAAGCTCGTCAAGCTTGCTTAAGACCATAAACAGATTTCTTAAGGCGACAAACAAGGCTAGACTCATTCTGGACATAGCCAAGAGGTTGTTCCATGTAGATTTCTTCTTGCAAATATCCATGCAAGAAGACATATTTAACATCCATCTGATGGACCTCCCATTTATGTGAGGTAGCAAGGGAAAGAACAAGGCGGATGGAATTCATTTTTTTTACAAGGGAAAATGCTTGATTATAGTCAATTCCTTCAACTTGGGAAAATCCTTTGGAAACTAATCGAACCTTGTGTCTTTCAACACTTCCATCTGATGCATACTTAGTTTTGTAGACCCATTTACATATGGAAAGTTTTTTTCCTTTTGGAAGAGGTAGAATATCCCAAGTATCGTTTGTCATTAAAGAATGATACTCTTCATTCATTATTGTATCCCAGTCTGGATGACCTTAAGCTTCTACAATTGTCTCTGGATCATGAGTCTCTAAAAATTGAGCCAAAGAAAAAAGAGGCTCGTTGGAACTGTGAACATGTCCGACGATGATTTGAAGGATCATCAACAAGATCATCGACTTCTTCTCATGTTGAATGGACCCATCTAGGAAGTGGTGGAGTTGGTGTTGGTTCAAGTTCAAAGGACTCATCTAGAGGAAGGTGAGTAGGCGGAGTTGAATTTTCATCCTCATTGTCATCATCTGAAGAAGAAACCAGAATAGGAATAGAATAAGGCACAAACGTCGAATCTGGCTTGTAGGCCGAAGAAGGCACAATCGCCGAGTTAGGCTCATAGGCCAAGAGATTTTTATCAAATTTAACATCTCTTCTAATAATAATTTCATTACAATGTGGTTGGAGAAGTCTATAACCTTTGACATCTTCAGAATAACCAACAAATATACACTTCTCACTTTTAGGCTGTGTTGCTTTCCTTTTCTCATTAGTAATGTGAGCCCATGTTATACTGCCAAATACACGAAAGTAACTTACATCTAGTTTAGTTTTAGTCCAAGCTTCTTCCGGTGTTATATTTTTAAGAGCCTTTGTGGGAGTGTGATTTACTATGTAATTTGCACAGTTGATGGCTTTTGCCCAATACTTTAGACTTAATCCCTTAGATTGGATCATACAATTAGCCATTTCTTTTAATGTGTGGTTATTTCTCTCAGCCACACCATTTTCTTGTGGTGTATATCGAATAGTGTGTTGCATCTGGATGTCATGTGTAGTGTAGTAACTTGTAAAATTATTGTTCACATATTCACCTCCATTATCTCTTCTTAACCTTTGAATTTGATGTCCAGATTGTTTTTCTGCAAGGGCCTTGTAGGAAAAAAACTTATCAAAAACTTCACTCTTAAGTTTTAAGAAGTAAACCCAAGTACGTTTGGAAAATTGATCAATGAAAGTTAAGAAATACTTGCACCCAGAAAAATAAGGAGAAGAAAGTGGACCACACAAGTCACTGTAAACAAGCTGCAAAGGGCTCTAGGCGTGCCAAGAGGCACGTTTATCAAAATTGTCCCAATGATGTTTGTCGAGAATGCAACCGGAACAAACACCATCTCTGAATGAAACAAGAGGAAGATCAGTCACAATCTGTTGCTTACATAGATTTTGCAATGAGCGATATTTTGGATGACCAAACCGCTCATGCCAAAGTTTAATCAAGTCATCGCTATGAGCAACAAAAACTAATGAAAAATATGATGACCCAAGGTTGTCAAAATTGTACAACCTGGTAATATCACCAGCAATTCCAGTTGCAAGAACATGCTTAGGATATTTTAGATCCTTGATTACAACTTGGTGAGGTGATGATGCAGGAGCATCGTCAG
This sequence comes from Picea engelmannii, assembly GCA_009831015.1. Lineage (NCBI taxonomy): Eukaryota > Viridiplantae > Streptophyta > Pinopsida > Pinales > Pinaceae > Picea > Picea engelmannii. The sequence goes on from ML777923.1 coordinate 804,341, forward strand.
CAAGCGCGAGTGGAGGATAGTTGGATATACACTAGTGCGCATTTTGAAATATTTTGAATTTCAAAGGATGGCACATTAATGTAATATCTAAAAAGATATATTTGTTTTTAATGTTTTGGGGATTGTAATACAGATCTTGAGCATTCGCTCTCATCTGTCGGTTGTGTACATTTAATGTAATGAATGTAAATTATATAGAGATTTTAATTCAATAAGATAGCTTAGAGTTGTAGGAGGGAAAACTTGAGAAGAATCCCTCGTAGATGTATTGTATCATCATTCTCTTTGTAAGAGAAAGATAGCAAGAGAGCATAGGAGGGAAAATAAGAACAAAGATTGTAGAAGTTGCATAATCAGATAGTTGTTGTTGTTGTAGACCATGTACAGAAGCACTTGAATTAATATAAGAATGCTTTGATCCAATTTCATGGTGTATTATGAATACTATGTGTATCTATTGAATGGTATGTTTACAACTTGCTTATATTCTTTGTTATACATTTTTTTCTATGTTATATGTATGTGATTTCATGTTGAATGTATGAATTATATGAGGGGAGTATGAGTTTCAATGGTTCCTCTTTCTGAGAATTCATGCAAGGAGTGCAGTGAAAGTCCACAAGGAGTGCGTCGACAAGTTTTTGAGTCTTACCTCAGAAAAGATTAGGAGAGATATCATTGATCTTATACCAGTAGAAGTGCAGGTAGAGTACTGAGCCATGCAAGGTGTGCGCAGGTGAAGGTTGAGTCATATACTTTTCCAACCCAAGTGAGTGGTTGAATAACTTATTTCGCAAGGAGTGTGTGGAGTTGGAGTTGTCGAATAACCAGAGGTTATTGTGGAAGTCGCAAGGAGTGCACACATGATTCCTTATAATCCTTGAGTTTGCAGCAAGGGTCAAGCTCAGGAAGGATAGAGGCTTGGAGAAACTCAGAGAAAAGACGAGGTTTGGAGTCACCTCGCGGAATCAAGCTTAGAAGGGTTCACACTGAGCTCTTTCGCTGGGAGTCATCGAGAATCTCGACGAACAGTTGGAATTCCTGAAGGGAGAAGACTGATTTTTTGTGGGTCATTGGATCCAGTAGATCTGCGGGAAGGATAAGTCCGAGTTCCTTTTCAACACTCGTAGGCCCAGAAGAAAGGGTAGCCATTGGATCCAAAGGAGCGCGAGCCGTTGATTTGGTTCTCTGAAATATCAACATTTTGGGAGTCGGAAGAGTGTGGAGGAAGTTGTAACTCAGAGGTGAATTGCCAAATCCCGATGCGATCTGGACCGTCGGATCATGGGGGAATCAAGACCATTGATCTGAGGTGAGGAAGTCGCGAGTTCAGATATCGAGAAAAGAGAGAAAAGATAAATCGTGATTTCTCGATACGCGAAATCTCGACACGCTCGGAGGTGGACCCCAGGGTTTGATTGGAGTTCATATGGTATAAGAATAAGGGAAGAGCTAGGGACCATTAGCTCTATTTCGGGGTTTCGAGAATAGGAGGATTCGAGGTTACTCGAAATGAAAGTCCTGAAATTGTGAAACGTGAAGTGCCTTTGTTTAGGCTTGTGGTCACCATCGGTGGTCACATGGAGAGGAAACTTACTCCTAGTGCTTATTCGTGCAAGTGTAGTTTTGTAAGGAGGACCTGTGGATTTGTTTCGTGAAGGTTCCAGTGTGGACCAAGGAGCCATTTCAACTTAGAAAAGTTGAATATCCATAGTGTAATATCCCTAAGGCCGAACCCAATTGCAAATGTAAATACAAATGTACATAAGTTGGTGAGCTAATTTGATATCATTTTGGTATGCACACTTCATGGCATAGTGCACGCATGTACTGCGCAGTAAAATGAGAAAGTGTGCACATTCTGGGATACCGCGCGCAACATATTAAGTGTGCGCAATGTAGAGGCCAGGGAGCCTTGTGTATCTAATATGTTTTATAGGTTGGTGAGCCAGTATTATAAGCTGGGATGCTTATTTTTTTATTAGGCTGGAGAGCCTAGATGTTAAAGGCCAGTGCACCTATTTTTGTACATATCTCATATTTAATATAAAATACATCATTGTGCGCAGATCGACCACGATAAACGAGATGGGGGACTAAACTCCACTAGTTAGGAAAAGGGAAGGGGCTAAGTTAAGGAATATTATATTAATATTTCTTAAATCATAAAGTATAGATAATTATGTTATCTTAAGTTCTAAGTTGGGGCTAGGTGGGCCAAAGTAGCTTCCGACGTGACAAGTGTCAAGTTGAGGGCATGCATACATGTGGTTGGACTTAGTTCATTTTTGGGGAACTCTCCATCATTCGGACCATCATCTTTCCCCTTATTCATCCATCACTGAGATATACAGTCAATCATCCAAGAGTATTGGCATCCATTGAGCTATCATTTGTATCTTCATGACTTTACATGAACCCGTATCCAAAGCCTTATGTTGGGTAAGTGTTAGCTTGGGAGTGGGATTGAAGAAGCGGGTTGTCATGCCCATGGGATATTGAAGAGGTGAGTTTCCAGGCCCGTGAGAAATTCTCTAGGTGAGAGAATTGTTGGGGATTGATTTCCCGAAGGTGTTGAACTACAGTTGTAGGGCTCTGAGACTTCCTATCTGGCCTGTTGTTGAAGCCCTGGAAGGGGATTGGGATAGCTGAGGGACTGTTGAGTAGAGAAGGGGAACACTTCCTTGGGTGGGACATGCATGTTGGGAATGTGGGACTGTAGGCTGTTAGTTGAGTGAGCACCTGAGATGGAGTCTTTCTTGTTGTTCATGAGCCTTTAGCCTGGTTAGGAACCCCTTTACCTAGGTGGAGTTTAGTCCCAACTCGGGGGTGACTCACTATTGAGAGTGATGAACAGTGTGTTCTAAGGCTGGGAGGTTCGTGGAAGGTCTGCACACAATTGGTTATATTCTCACAAAGATAAGTGTCAATTATGTGATTAATTTACATGCTGCATTGTTATTCATGTGTTATTTTTATGGGTTTATCCTATGCGTGATTATAGTTTTCTATATGCTTATGGGTATTGCATGTATATGCTGCATGTATATGCTGCATGTATATGTTTATTGCTATTTCAGTGTGAATTCATGCATTTACATAGTGTATTTGGCTTTTCACGTTTTATATATATTAAGCTTCCGCAAGAGTTCTTTGTGTGCATATGTTTAATTTCATGAAATTAGAAAGTTATATGAGACATAACTTAGTTAGGATGTTAAGTATGTTACAGTACATTCCGCACAGAAAACGGATGTGTTCTCCGGTGTAGCGTGGTCCGGCATGAATTTTCGGGGATGTTAAAAATTGGTATCTGGGCATGAAAGAGTGTTCAGGAGTAGCATGGCCTGGCCTTTTAAAGTCTGGGAATGTTACAAAGATAGTTTCAGAGCTAAGTAAAGAATCTGAGGAGTGGCATGTCCCGATCGGTGTGAGGCTGAGGATGTTACACATAAAACGGGAGGCCAGCAAACCCTACTGAGGTAGGGGCTCTGCGTCAGGTGACAACTCTACGGTTTTACCTTCACATGAATGAGTGATTTGATATACTGATAAAAGGTTACAACACAGACTTGGAACACATAATGCATCATTGAAATGACCATTATCTACTTGAATTGTTTTAGACCATATAACATTAAGAGATCTATCATCACCAAAAATATTTTATTGGTGTTACATTCATTTAGAGAAGAAAATATTTCTTTATCCTTAGCCATATGATAAGATGCTCCAAAATCAATAAGCCACTCATCAAAAGAAGAAGTAGAAGTTGAATTGAAGCAGAAACCAGAAGCAGAAAGTGCATGTCCATGAGAAGAAGAATAAGAAGTAGAATCAATACTGATGTTATGCGTCTTCATCGTTGCTTCTAAAGGTGCCATATTCTTGAAACATTTGGACTCATCATGACCGTCTTTATCACAAAATTTTCAATGTCTTTTAGTCTTCTTATTTTTATATTTTTCGCCTTTGTCACCATTCGGAACATAAGTTTTCTGAGTGGGTTTGGAACCCTTGTGTTTATTGTTGTTGTGGAGAGGATGTTGCTTCTTGGGATTGTTGGGTTTATCTTTTTGTTGGGTGACTGAGGTTTTGTTGGAGGTACCTGCAGTGTTGATCACTCCAAGTTGTAAAATCTTATCTTTCTCTCTAATCAAAGCATCACAAAAGGACTCAAGAGTGGGTTTTTGATAATATTTCCCTAGGGCATCTCTCATGGCATAAAAGGTAGATACAAACATAGAATATGCACTACCTAGCTTAGAAAGAATAATATAGATGCAACGCTCTTCCTCCAGCTCTATCTCACACTTTTCACATAAAATTCTGAGTGTTTTAAACTTAGATAGATAGTATTCAATGCAAGAAAAAACATTTGGACTTAAATTTAGTATTTAATTTTCTAACTGATGTGCTCGAATAATATTGTGTTTACAAAACACATATTCAAACTTTTCTCAATCTTCATCAATATCATCAATTTATTTAAGGTGGAACCTTAAATCAGGAGAGATGGGCATTCCGATCACTCCATGTGTTTCGTCACTCCTATTAGTCCATTTGACTTTCTTATCAGCATCAGTGGGGTATTTTTCCTTTCCCAAGGTAATCTGATACAAGCCTTTACTTCTTAATAAATCTTCCATATGTGATTTCCATTGGAAGTAGTTGGTGTTGGTAAGCAAAAGATTGTTGGAAGAAGCCATATTAAATATGTAGATAATATGGATTTAAAAACTGAAACTGATGATCTGGATGGAAAGATCTCGAAAGATGATAAATGGTAACCAAAGGACCACGTGGTGGTGTAAGTTGCTTTATGAAGTTACTTTATAAAAGAAATCTCCATGCAAAATAAATAACTTTAAAATAAAATATTAAAGCTACTTATTGTGATTCACTTTTATATTTTAAGTGAAATACACTTTACAATGGAGCACGAACTTTTTCAAAATAAGTAACAAAAAGAGAGACTTGAACTCAAGACCTCTTACTTAATAAGGAAATTTTAACCAAGTGGGATAGAAAAACATATTGTATTGTTTAGTAGGAGGATTGTTGATGTTGCTTTTGTTGAATATGGCCTTGGAGAGTGTTCTCATAAAAAACTATTTTCACACAAGAAAACATTTTCGCTTCTTGATGACAACAAGGGTTAGATCTCGGTTAGGTTACCCGGAAAATGCACATTTTCCTATATGTTTTTGATTTTCCGAGATCACATAGAGCGCGGGGAAAATAACATACATAGATCTAAAAGAGCAGCAACCCGAAAACAAACAATAAAAAACCGAAATAATACTCTGCAAAAATTTAAAAGGGTGTATTCCAGCTTTATACCTCCAGATCTAGCTGAAATGGTTGTATCTTGGGCAAACATAAACCTTTTCGAGTGAAACGAAAAGAGTTCCTGAATGAAATGAGTGCTCCAAACGTAATGGAACAGTCCTATCATCCCATAATTGTACGAAAATGGCATAAAATGGAGATGAGGCAACTCATCTTCACAATCTCGATCTACAATAAGAGCGGGTCTTCAAGCTCTGATACCATGTTCGAAAACACAGGTATTCCAACAGAGGACAAACACCTTCAATAACCACTAAAAAAACAATATAAAATATTAACACACCAATGTTTTGACCTGGTAAAACCTCTATGGGGAAACATCCATGGCCCCAACCAATGCGGCCACTTGGAGAAATTTATTAATGCAAAAGAAAAAGATTACAAAGAGATTTTACAATAGATTTTCTCACAATAAATCATTTGAAAATGAATCTTCATGCTCTTTAAATAGATGTTATGGACCAATCGAGTGTTAATCCATGGATCAATGGTCGTTAATATCGAGGAGAATATGAACCATCGGATCACTCTATGTCAGGAACATATTGTGACCATCGGATTTCCTAACTACAAATGCATACTAATGCATACTAAAGAAACACACCTTACACTTTTACCTAACGACACATTAGACCAAGCAGATCTTAACTAACTCCTAAGTCTCTAAATATCCTAACTAAGAAACACACTTTTAACTAACGACACATTAGACCAAGTAGATCTTAACATTTCAAACATTTCTACAAAGAATGAAGTGTTTTCTATAGAAGACATTAAGTTTGGGGTTAAGTGTCTCTCAAAAGGAAAATCTAGGGACATTGAAGGTTACCAAGCTGAAATATTAAAAATTGGAGGACTTATCCTCATCCCTCATATACATAAGATTTTTAATCTAGTTACCCAACAAGGTTTCCCAAAACCTTAGATTCAAATCCTCATTGTACCTATTTTTAAAAGCAGGGATAAACAAAATCCCTCTAATTATAGGACCATTATGATTAGCCCCACTTTAGCTAAGCCATGCAAAAGTATTTTGGAAAACAATAGCAGTACATGGCTAAAAAGCAATGAAAAAAGAGCTAAAGGCCAGGCTGGGTTTAGAGGCTACCATTCAATTGTGGACCACCTTGTTACGTTTAGGATCATTGTAGAGGAGTGTCATAATGATAAAACTGATCCTCTTTGTTGTTTCGTTGATTTTAGAAAATATTTTGACATTGTGCCCAGGACTAACCTTTGGAATAGTTTAGAAGTGCTTAATGTCCCTTTCGAGATAAGAGTTTTTGCAATAAGCTATGAGAAATTTATTGCCAAATTTGGGAACACTGAGGAGGATTCAACCTAGCCATTTCCCTAAGGATAATAGTTATAAGAATGTTGCAAAATGATATTATATGTATTATAGAAAGCCATTAATTTGAGGGATTTGGATGCCTTGTCAGTGATAATCTTGTGATTGCATTCAAATCCAATCAGGATATTTTCTTCAAGGAATTTGATGACAACCTAGTCTTTGGATTGCTTGGTTGGGATGGATTCTACCCATTTAGTGAAATAATGTATAGCAGTAAGAATCCACCTAGACTAATCACTAGAGGGTGTGTGAATATCTCCTATGAAATTGAGACCCCATCGTTGGAAAGGTGTTTCTACTTGGATAGACTTTAAAGGCGGGGCAGGGATATTTTGTTTACCAACAAATATTTGGCATTCATAGTAGGCCCTAACATATTTATGAACACCAAAGACAAGGGTAGTTAAGTGATATCCAAACATCAGAATTTTATGAACTAGGTCAAAAGAAATTAACTGTAATGTAGGAGTCAAGCAAGGTTCCTTCCTATCCCCTACACTTTTCAGCATCTATATTGATAGGTTAAAAGGTTGTTTGGAGGATGCATGTTGTGTTGGCCTGACTCTCACTAGTATAAACATCATCCTTCTTCTTTATGTTGATGATATTGTTCTTATGGCAAAGGGTCCCTATGACCTAGGTAAGAAACTTATAATCCTCAAGGACTTATGTTCTAGTATGGGCATGACTATGAACACTAACAAAACAAAGGTTATGATAATTAAATCCAAAAATATAACCTATGATGTTTTTGTAGGAGGAAGTTCCTTCATACAAATATATTGGAATCGATATTCACCACAAGCTCAATTAGAACTATAGCATTGAGAAAAGGATAAATGGAGGGCAGAAAGATTATTATGGGCTTGAAAACAATTGTAAACCAGCAGACCTTTGGCTTTGGGATAAGAAAAAAATTAAGTTTCACACTTTCATCACTCTGGTTATCTTATATGGATGTGAAGTTTGGGGTTGCAGTATCTCTAGAGAATCCTGGAGAAAGATACAAAAGATCCAAAATAATTTTATAACTTATAGTATCAAAATTAAGGGAAATACACCCTATCACATCCTCATAGAAGCAAGTTTTTCTCCCATCGAGATCATTTCTATGATTAGATATCTAACTTACAAGAACAAGATAAACAACGTGGACGATAAGAGGCTCTCCAAAATTGCTTCAAACTCTAGCCAAAACCACCAAAGGCTCAAGTGAGGATGACATAAAGATGCTAAATCTTGGCTATATCATTGGGGAATACAAGAAGAAGCCATCATGCAGAATACTAATAATATTACAAATATTATCACTTCCAAATTTAAGAAGAATATGTAGTGTGATAAAGAATTAGAAGATAAAAGGAAACTAAGATACCACAAGGAGGTGGTCAACCCCAATTTAGAAGATCAAAAGTACCTCTCAGTTTTGAGAAGTGCAAAGAATAAAATCATCATTGCTAAAATAAGAACAAACTCTCACGAGCTACATAGTGAAACTTGGTGTTGGGCAATTCCAAAAACATCGTGGGATGAAATAATCTATCGTCTTTGTGAAACTAAGAGGGTTGAAGATGAAAAACACTTCCTCTTATATTGCCCTGCCTATTCTCAAATTAGATCCCAAGTTAAAAATATTTTCCACAATACAGACCTTCCTAACATCCTCAGTCATCAAAACTATGGTGATCTTGGAATGTTTTTTTCAATGCTTCTTGAGCACAAAAATACAATTTTAAAGAAATTGAAGTAATTTCTTACCTTCTTAAGGTATGATAGACCAATTAATCTCAGTGGACATTAATCATCATCATCATATTTATTATTATAACATTAATATAATTATTCGTATATATAATATATATTCGTTAGATATATGATATAATAATAATAGTCTATTTTTAAGGTCATGGCCAAGCCAGACACCAAATTGGTGTATGAGACCCCCTTGGTGTATGAGACCCCCTTTTTTGTGGGACAAGGTGTTGATACTGAGAGGGGGGTGAATCAGTATCAAGTACAATTTATAACATTTTTCAACTTATACTTAAACCATTCAATTATATCCAATGAGCAATGAACAATAGTACCAATACACCACAATATACCATGCACAATATATGAGAAATAATCAATACTTTTTGTTCAAGGGAAGTAATGACTTCCAAAGGTAGCTACAGCTTCCAAATGTAAAGGGAGGGATAAAACTCCAAGAGGAAGATACAATCCTCCAATATCAAGAGAGATCTGAACTCTCTATCCTTTCCCCTTCCTTCCACCCAAGAATATATGAGAGATAATAAAAACTTTATTCAATTCTGGTCTGTTCAGAAGACCCGAATTGTACAGCATGCCCCGCGCTCAATATTTAACATATAATTCTGAAACTCACACAAAAGAAACTACAGTCCGTAATATTTCCAATGGAAGTGGTCCCACTACATTTGGAGTCTTTATGAAAAAGTTATGACTGTTTTACCCGGAACACCTGTTTTTTGACTAGTTTCAGGACTGGTCACAAACCCTATATTCCACAGAGTGTATCTCCATAATTATAGAGAATAAAGAGCTGATATTTTTACCAGAGGTACCTTGATATGTATTCTCAATACCATAGCGATTTCACCATCTGAATCGTTCTAGAAACAAAGTTATAGAAAAAATGGTGAGATGACCTGAAAATAACATACCTTAGAACACATCACCAAAAGACTTCATCCTCCCTTGAAATCCGGCCTTGTTTTACTTCATCTTCTCTCTGAAATTCGACTTGTATCAAATGAATGTATAATGGATTTTTATTTATACCATTTATGTCACTTCCTTTTAACATTAGGGCCGACCTGACACTTTCTTATTTTGTAATTCTTTTCTTTAATTATCTTCAGGGCCTACATGTACAATTCACTTTGTCATCTTCAAAAATTCATTTCTCC
>ML777923.1:816882-856668 GCA_009831015.1 Picea engelmannii
TCTTCAAAAATTCATTTCTCCTCAACCATGAGGATCCACGTGACGTGCCACATACCACCGGAAACAGCATGATGTATACTATCCATCCATGGGTGTTGTATCTTCATTTTCATTTTCCTTCATGTCCAAATAACTTCATCAATTTTCTGGTCCAAAACCCATGACTAGGGTTGACATCAATGACAACAACCAATCTTCCAACACAAGGGACCCCCTCCACCCAGCGATTTGACTGGTAAAGTCTACGGAGGTATACATACCCTACTCCCCTCTGGATTTGAACTTGTGACCTCTTAGGAGGAAACACATATTCTTAACCATTATATATTATAAGTTAATTATATATTCATTATTATATATCATTAAACTTTAATTATCATCATCATAATATATAATATATTCATTATTTATATAATTTATATAAATAATATATAATATGTTTCTTAGTTATTTAATACATAAGTTAATTATATATATATATATATAATTTATTTCAAATATAGGTTTTTATAGTAGATAATTTAAGGTGACTTCATTATGATTTTAATTGATTTGAGATTTGTTTTAAGGATTCAAAATGGTGAAACATAAAATGTTTTATATTTAGTATTTCAAGAATATTGATCATATTTGATATGTCATTCCAAGGATTTGAACCTGGGTGGGGAGGGTAACAATCATTCCTCTCAACCACCTAAGCTACATCTAATAGGCAATATTGTATTTATAATTATATCATGATAATTGTATTGTATCATATTTTTTATTATATTATATTTATTGTTATATGTAACATGTATTAGTTAATTATATGATACATAAGTTAGTTATATTCATTTTTATATAATATATTCATTACTTATATAAGTTAGTTAGATAATATATAATATATTATATAAGTCAGTTATGTTCGTTGTTGTATAATATAATATATAATATATTTCTTAGTTGTCTAATACATAAGTATTAGTTGTCAATTGGGTTTGTCCCTAGTGGTTTGTGCTAAGGGGTGTTTCCCCTCCACCCAGATTCAATTCCCGCAAGTGACATGTTTGGCTCTTAAATGAGCACGCTATTGAAAAAGCCTTATACACACACACACACACACACACACACACTAGATAATTTAAGGTGACTTCATTATGATTTTAATTAATGTGAGATTTAATTTTTTAAGGAATTAAAGTGGTGATAATATAAATAACTATATATTTAGTATTTCAAGAATATTGATCTTATATTGAGATGATATTACCAATATATTAACCAAGGCGAGGTTTATATGTAGTTAAATATTGTCAAATAAAAATATGACACATAATAAACTTTGGCTTCTATAGATCCAAGTCAGTGATTATGGTTGACTCAATTTCTTTAAACTCTATTGGTTTTTGAATTCCAACTCATCAACATGGTTTTTTCTAATGAGACCCATTTTAAACCCCAAATTATATATAAGTTAGTTATATAATAATATTATATTCATGATTATATCATAATCATTGTATTATATCATATTTGTTATTATATATATATATATATATATATATATATATATATTAAGAGACTGGTGAAAATTATATTAAAAGGTCTGCCAAAAAATGCAGAAGAGTTTGTCATACAAAATTTCAAAACATCCCTTGTAGTTATGGAAAAAATAGGTTGTGGACTTCCTCTGATATATCCAACATTCAAATCTGTAAATTTTTTATACAATCTATCATATTGATGCCTAGGGTAGATTCTGCGGAACTTTCCTAAGAGTAATATGCAAAAACAAAACATGCAAAGAGACTAGTGTGAATTATGAGGTCTGCCTGATTCTATATCCTTTTGGTCTGGTTCTGAATTGAGATCTGGAATGGTCGGCTTCAGGGTAGGAGAAGAATATTCCTCCAAAGGTAAAGTTTTGATGCTTATCAGGGAGATGCTTTCGGTTCTGTTCTCCAGTTCTTCTACATCTGAGCGTATGGTTGCCTACTCATCCTTCAGTTGATTTTTCTCCTGCCTTTGTTCTTCTAGGATTTCCATCACTATAAGCCACTGGGTGGATAGACCATGAAATTTAACTTGCATGGATTGGATAGTCTAGATCATCTCCTCTCTTTCTTCATCTTCTAACTCTCTCCTCCATCTTTCCACCCATGTTCGGCATCTTGTCATTTTCATTTACTTGCATGCTCTTCCTCTACACAACAGACTTGTGATTTTTGGTCTTTGATTTCCTGTTAACGAGATTTTACAAATTGCATAATGCCCAAATTTGGACCAAGGTAGTGCACTTATCATTCCCATTCAACATGCTTGGGATGGATCCCATAACCGAACTTGTAGATTCACCATTCTTCCAATGAGGTATGTATCTCATTCACATTACCATAATATACTATGGGTAGGAGTGATGCATGATCCAAGAATTGTGAATCTATGACGGATTTGGCCCAATTTGACTATAACGTAAGTCGACCAAATAAGTGTAAGTCGACTAGAAACTATTAAATCGACCCAAATGGAGCTAAATCGACTTGGAAAAAATAAATTCAGTCACGGGGATGGAATTACAATTCAGAGGAGAAGATAATTCACTCAACAAGTAAAAATTCTCCCAACAAGGTTTACAAATGTCTAGGCACATTTAGGAGTGACCTCGATAAGGTAAATTCATCCCAACAATGACATAATTCAACCCAAATGGTATTCAATTCGACCAGAGGAATTTCAGTCAACCAAAGGGAGCTAAGTCGATGGGAAAATAAAGGAATCGACCAACAAGAGAAATTAATCAACCCATGAACAATTCAATTGCACAGGGAGACAGGAATATAGTCTTTGTAGATAAAAATGTCCTACCAATTAATTTAGACTCTCATGCCATGTAAACTCGTTCTACAAACACATTTCAATACTCATAGGTTTTTTACTTTGACAGGAAATGGATGACGAACATTCCAGAAATATTTTGGTTCTTCATTTCCATTAAAATCCAATTATATGCAACAATTAAGATAAATACATGGGAATCCATTTCCTCATCTCAGAAATGAATTAAACAACAAACTAATGATCAACATAATAAAATAAAACACAACCAGTCACCAGTGAACTCAAAAATTTTGCACTGGAAACCCAAACGGGAAAAACCAACTTCGAATGGGGCTTAGTGTTTTCATTATGGAAATCTATGGTTACAATGTGTTATTGGATTTGATGCACCTCCTCTTGTGGCCAAAGGACCCATTGAAAATGAGAGTGAGGGAATAAATAGGGAGAATTGGGGGGTAGGGGGAAGGCCAAGGGACCTGAACCTTCGTGTGGGGATAAATATATGTACTATTAATTCCCACATTAAATTATCAACTGGGACTCGTAAGCTTCTAAGTGCAGGTGCAGGAAACATACGATTGGAGCCTAGTCTAGCCTAACCTAAAGCCGATAAAACAATCTTCAAACCCACACTACAGGAAATTAGCACTAAGCATTCATCACTGGGACGTAAGAATAACTTAGTGCTCTAAAGGCTTAGATCATAGTCTTTCATGCACTCGAGGTGATTTTCGTGTGATTAATCGTGAGTAGCTTACTTAAGTTTTATGTCCTTCTATTGTAACCAGGTCTTAAAGTTTTTATCTCTAAGAATAAAAATTTTCTTTTCTGGGATTCGGCTTTTCATAAGATATAATCCTTGCTATTAGTCCCAAAATCCCGGTACCAAAATCCCGAAATGATTTTATTTTTTAATAATAAAAGATAGAAAGATCAAGTTTTTTTTAAAGTCTAGATGCACGTTCTGTAAAGTACCTTTAATCACGATAAATTAAAACCCTAAGGAGTTAATTAACCATATTCTAACCTTTTGGGATTCAGGTTTACTCAGAACAACAAGTTTTCAATACATTTCGAATTGCGAAATCCCGATCCCTGATTTCCCGAAAGAAATGGAAGTCAGTTCTTGAATCTTGATTAATTAAAAAAACTAATCCCATCTCCATTTTGGGATTCGGGGTTTAGTGGTGACATACCTCATGTAAGAAAGATCCCCAAAACCCTGAAACGCGAAGTCCAGACTCAATACCAAAGTTAAGGCCTAAAACTAATCCCATCGTGATTTTGGGATTCGAAGTTTAGTGGTGACATTCCTCATGTAAGCGAGATCCTCGAAACCCCGAAACGTGAAGTTCTGACTCAATAGAAATGTTTAAAATGAACTAACTTCGTTTTAAAAATACATTTAATGGTAATTAAACTTCTTAGGTATTTTCATTTTTCGGTTTCCGTTGAATGAGATCTTTCGAATTTTGATTTTAGAATTGCCAAAATACGGCCATATTAATAACGGATAGATGGTGATTTCTGTGACACAAATGCGTATCTTAGAAATATTCTCTGCATTAAAGGTATTAAATTCTTGGCAGCTGTGTCAGTACTTTCACCACGCCACATGCTATCGACTCAATCAAATCATGGAGACAAATCTATGAAAATCTGGACTATGAGATAAAAAATTCCCTTAATGATTCCAAGAATCACCTTCGGGACATAGAAGAATCAGAACTTCATAAGATTGCAACACACCCACGGATCATGGCATACAACGACATGATCAGTTGGGCTTTAGAGAAGGTTGATATTCCAACGAGAAGCATTTTAAATGATCAAGGGGCCATTATCGGCTCATTTAGACCTGAACATATCCAGGTTATGTACAAACTCTCACCCAATCCTAAATTCATTTACAACGTCGAATTTATAGCTGAATTTCAGAGAAAGGAATGCACTGAGGCAAACCAAACTTACCTTGATTTAATCAAAGGCTGGTGGAGATGTCCATCAAAATTTAGGACAGATACCCATGGAATTTATGCCACAACTTATTTGAATGAGTACATGGTTTATGTAGCCATGAGGTTGTGCAGACTCTTCAACAAAAAGAATCCCTGTCATTTCCCTGCAAAATGGGTGCCCTTTTTAGAGGAAGCATCAGAAGGATATAGTATCAAATGGGACAAGATTTTATTCGATAACATAGCCAAAAAGGTTTCAGATTACAAAGATGCAAGATCTCAAGGTCAACTAGTGGCCGTTTACATGTCGGCATACATCATGGACGCAATTTGTTTTATGACTGCATTTCCCCTAATGAAATGGAGTTGGAACATAACCTGCCTTGAACCCATTCACGAGTATCACTCTGAGATGTGGGAAGAAAACGCAAAAAAATCATTTTACGAAATTTGTCATTTCGTGGTAATACCAATGCATAAAAAAATTTTTGGTTGTGACCCTCCTCGCATTTCTAAAATAGTTTCAAATAACCTCAAGCCAATAGCAGACTGGTTCATTGAAGAAAGTTTCTCCTACATCAGGGTTTATGGGTGCTCAATCCCCCTCATGCGCTTCCAAAATTCCTCCAGGATAGACTGGTGTGTAGGCAAGTGGCACACCAAATAGTGAAAGGTGGTATCAGAATAGAGCTAAAGGCGGCTCAAAAGAAGTCCTGGCCAATCTTCCCTATGTACATCGAGAAATTTTCATTACAAAATTTGGGCCATTCCAAGGTGGAAGTAGAAGCACTCGAAGAAGTCAAATTGTTAAATATTGAGTACAAAAGGCATGACCCTTATCAACTAGTGAACAAACACTTGATACATTTCAATATGAAAGAATATGAACATGAGGATTCCCCTTGGGATGACATGTTCAAAGGGACTAAAACTTATAAAGAGGTGTTGGAACGCGTACAGACACTATCGTCCGACCTGCAAGCTAGCTTTCGGACATTTCAGAAGCATAGACGGAGTGGTATACCCCAAGTACTGCAAGGAGAAGCAATCACCCTCCCCTGGGAGAAAGAAAGTGTTCCCCCAGTCTTCGAACAGGAAGCACAGAAGAAGGGAAATCTCGAAAAAATCCCACAGGATACAGAAAGGCCCCCACCAAACAAAGAGACCTTATAGACAAAAAAAGCAAAGACCAAAGCAGAGAAAAGGTCTGGAAGACCACCCAAGTCCAGTAATCTTAATCCCCTTTCATCACCTGGTGTTGATGTCAATACGCCTAAGGATATAGGAGGGAAAGGATCTACAGAGCTAGAATTAATACAATATAGATTGAAGATTCGAGATCTTGTCAAGCCTGAGTTATGTGTTTCTCTGTCATTCCATCTTTTATTTCATACCTTCGTTACATGCTTTCATGAAGTAACTTCTATTGTGGTGATTGAACATTCATATTATCTAACCGTTTGCAGTTTTTCCTCTGTATCAGTTGTCAGTGGATATAAGACCTATGAACGTTTTAGAACTCTGAAATTATATACTTCTTCAAATTTATCATCCTTCTTTGTTCTATTAGCATAAAATGAGATTCCTCTTTAATTGATGCCTCATTTTTGTTATACAACTATATATTTCTTTTTCTTTCTTCATTCCATGCACTATCTCTTTTAAATTTGAATCAGATACTAGAAATGCCCTTTATTTATGTTATACTATTG
Organism: Picea engelmannii; assembly: GCA_009831015.1. Classification (NCBI taxonomy): domain Eukaryota; kingdom Viridiplantae; phylum Streptophyta; class Pinopsida; order Pinales; family Pinaceae; genus Picea; species Picea engelmannii. Next base: position 823,376 of record ML777923.1, read on the forward strand.
ATTCATAATTGGGAAGTTATATTTTTATTATTTCAAAACAGAAATTTGCAACCCTTGAAAATAATTTTGACTTACAAAAAGGAAATCCTTAGCTTTCATGACTGCTCCAGTTACCAGACAACCTAATATAGAACCCGGTCTATCAGATCGAACAAGCATCGCATTAAACCTATTCAATACCATATTACAAACAACAAATACACGGGTAGAACTCGAACGTTCATGGGCTATGATTGAAAGGGATATTAGCATCCAAGAACAATGGGAAGCTAGACAAAGATAGTTAAGGAACCAACCTTGATTTTGCTTTCCTTTAAACTGATCTTTTTACCCATTAACTATCTCTACCTTTTCATATGCCTTGACGGTGTAATTTAGACCCTTAAAGTATAAACTCATGAACAACATCTTTTTGGCACCGCTACCAGGGACGAAGAAACGAATCTTTTCCCTAGGAAGAACGACATTGACACTTTCTTTCTTTGATAGTGAACAAAGATTGAAAAACCTTCTAAAGCTACTTTTATCTTTCACTTGGCGAGTCCACGATAAGTGAATTGGATTTTAGCCAAAAGAACACTAGAAATAACCCGGATGACAAGCAGACCTTGCCAGTATCTGATCCAGAAAAGATTTTAAAATCAAGAAGATCCCTTAGACAAATAGTTTCAACGACACATACCATCTGTCAACCAAATTATACATGGTCAAACGTCAAAGGAAGACTTGAGATATCTGTCTCCCTCCCCCTCGGAATCGATACGTTCTCTCTTCCCGAAGTGCACACCCATACTACCAAGCACTATGATGAATGCCCTGTGTATCCTGATTTAATCCCCATTGATTCACTGATATATTTGTCTTACAAGTCTAGAGAAACAAGTTATTTTCATCTTGGGCCTTCTTTCTCTAGTTTCATGTGCCTTGATGATAATTTCCCCACAACCTTTCTGTCACATTCCAGCACAACCCAAAATCTACCTAGCTTTTGTGAGCTTTCTCCTCATACACTCTGAGTTTCAGCCTCATCTCCATCAATGGTTGCGCACGAAGGTGCGGGGGCTAGAGGCAGTGTTGTAGGTGGTGCCGCAGGGGGAGCGGTAGGTGGCCAAGTACCACTCACTAGAATTTTTGCTAAGGTGGCTGCCAGATATGCCCCCCTTGTCCTCCCAATTCCCCTACATGACCTTCCAGAAAATTACATGAAAAATCTCCCAAAATGCACAGGGGAAGGCAATTTAACCGCACAAGAACACATCATTTTGTTTAACCAATTTCCTGATATCCTAGGACTTGAACACGAAGATGTCTACTCCAGACTCTTAGTACAAACTTTCGAAGGGAAGGTCAGAACCTGGTTCCGAGGCTTAGCAGCAGGATCTTTAAGGTCATACGATGAACTCAAAAGTGCTTTCATCAGACAATGGGGAGAAAGAAAAGATCACCTCTATTATCTGACTGAATTCGGGGCTCTTAGAAAGAAAAATTTTGAATCAGTTCTCAAGTTCACCCAAAGATTTAATAAATTATATAATAAAATTCCCATCGAGGTCAAACCTTCTCAGCCTGTAGAGAAAGTAACTTTCGTTGGAGATTTCGACCCTGATTTCGCCCTACTGTTAAGAGAGAGGAGATCAGTAGACCTCACCAAGATGCAAGACGATGCCCTAGAAATTGAATCAAACATGATGGCTTCAGGAAATCTAAAATCCAAAATGGAGACTGGAAACAAAGAAACCATAAGGTACAGAGAACAAGGAGGATCTTCTAGGTTAGGAAGATCTGCAGGAGACAAAATGGACAACATGGCTATAATAATTAAAGAACTGTCTAATAAGATTTCAAAAATGGAATTAGACCAAACAAAAAATGACCATTTTCCTAGAAAGGATTTCAGAAGGAATCCCAATCCTCAAGCCCCACAAAGACAGATTAAGAATGAGGATCAAAAAATCCCAACCCCCTTCAAGAGTGAAAACTTCATTAGAGAGGAAGACTTAGAAGATTTCGAGGAATTAGAGGAAGATATAAACAATCTGGGTGATGATGAGCCACAACCCTATTTATCGAGACAAGATTATGAAAAATTCTTAAATAAAGAAAATAGATTGTAAAATGACCTAAACAGCAGTACTTCTGAAGATTTGACCTACCAGGGTATTGCAGATGGTATAATGGTCGAGCTTCACCAGAAGTACAATATAAGGCCTAGAAACAGGAATCTCACAATTGCCCAAATGAAAAATATCTTTCTGAGGGGCGAGACAGACGAGACGGTTTCAAAAAATGTTGAAAAGTAGACTGAAAAAACTAACATAATGGACACACAGCCTACCAAGACTAAGGCAGTTGAAACACCCACAGTCAAAACACAGAAAGCGAAAGCTCCTGCAACTGAAATGAAACCTTCACCACAAAAGAAAGTTGATAAGAAGGGGATCGAAGCCCAAACCATAGAGAACGACAAAATTGTGGGGAGTTTTAATTTGGAAAATGAAATCAATAAAATCAAGATCCCCATACCTCTTGTCGAGCTAGCAAAAAACCCCATCTACAAAAAACAAATCGCCAAGATGATTAGTTTTTCAGAAGATGAAATCCAAGTCGATGTCATTAACTTAGAAGATGACAAACCAAACATAGTTTTTGGTCCACATTTAGAAGGTGCGAAAGACATTGTTTCCCCCTTCTATACCATGTTAACCTTGTTCGACCAACTACTCCATAAATGTATGCTTGATTCTGGAGCATCCCACAATGTAATGCTTAAATCCATTATGGATAAATTGGGTCTCGAAATCACTAGGCCTTATGGAGATTTATATTCATTCGATTCAAGAAAATTTAAGTGTGTAGGAATGATTAAAGACTTGGTGGTAAATCTGGCACAAATACCTACGAAAAACATTCTCATGGATGTATTGGTCGTTGATATTCCTCTGAAATATGGTATGATGTTATCCAAATCCTGGGGCACCAAGCTTGGGGGATCTCTCTAGCTTGACATGACATATGCTACGATCCCAGTTTTTGGAGGACAGTTCACGCACCTGTACAGAGAAACTAGGTTGGCATTCACGGTAAGTGATCCGCGCAACCCGAATAACCACCCTGTATATATTGCAGATCAAGATCTAGGTAATTGTATTTTATCCATTGATGTTGGTATTGTTTTAGGTATAGATGAAAGTTGTACCAAAGAAAAAACACATAAAGAAAAAAATTTAAAAATGTATATAGCACTAGTGTGTGGAAGATGTTTTTTGACAGTGCTTCATCCTACTTTGGAGCTAGAGCTAGGGCACTCCTTATGGACCCTGATAATCAATTTGTAATCCCCTTTTCCTATAGACTACAGTGGAATGTGGACCACACTAATAATGTATGTGAGTATGAAGCCTTAGTGTTAGGGTTGGAAGCCGCTAGGAGAATGAAAATAAGAAACCTTGAAATCTTTGGTGACACCGAGCTAATCGTAAAACAGGTAAACTGACAATACCAGGCCAAACATCTTAGGTTGAGGTCTTACAGGAATTGCGTCTGGGATCTGATCGAAAAAAAATTCTCCTCTGTCAAAGTCCACTACATTCCAAGAACTGAAAACCAACAAGCTGATGTGTTAGCTAAAGAAGCCTCAACATTCACACCTCCCACCACTTTCAAACTAAAGTACCATATACAAATGAGACTCGACCTTCCATACCCAATAACATACAACACTGGCAAGTTTTTGAGGATGATGAACAACTGCGCAAATTTTTAGAATCGACAGATGAGTTTGCCGAAATGCATGCCGACCAAGAAAACCAAAATGATCCTGTTTGGATCATGCAAGACGGGGAAGACCCCCAATAATTCCACGATAAAATCCCCAATCATCGAATGCTTGTTCTTAAAAATAACCAAATCCCCAAGGGCATGATTCCCTTGGAACGGTTATTTAATAAAGATGATATCCCTTTAAGATCCACCTTACAACTTCAACCTGAAGAGGTTGAGGACTGTGACATAGGTACCAAAGAAAACCCTCGGTTGGTGAAACTATCCAAATACCTGTCCCCAGAAACCAAAAGTAAATACGTTGAGTTGCTTAGGAAATATAAATATGTTTTCGCTTGGTCTTACGACGAATTGAGAACTTATGATACTTCTATAATCGAACATAAAATTCTTTTGAAACCTGGTGTCAAGCCTTTTAAACAGAAACTCAGACAGATAAACCCTATCCTGCTACTAGTAATAGAAAAAGAAGTCAAAAAACTCTTAGACGCCAAAATCATCATCCCACTAAGATATTCCGAGTGGGTGGCTAATTTAGTCACAATAAGAAAGAAAAATGGAAAAATCAGACTGTGTGTTGATTTTAGAAACCTGAACCGATCATCACTCAAAGACAATTATCCATTGCCTAAGATGGACCACATTTTGGAAAAAGTAGTTGGAGCTAACAAAATGTCAATGATTGATGGTTTTTCAGGTTACAATCAGATCGTAGTACACCAAGATGATAAGGAAAAAATGGCTTTCACTACCCCTTGGGGTACCTTCATGTAAAATAAAATGCCTTTCAGCTTGATGAATGCGGGGGCAACCTTCCAGCGAGCCATGGACATCGCCTTCGTGGGTGAGAGAGATAAATTCGTTGTTATCTATCTCGATGATCTGACTATTTTTTCAAAATCTAATGTAGAACATCTAGTACACCTGAAGCAAACTTTCGAGAAATGTCGTAAATTTGGTTTGTCCCTCAATCCAAAAAAATCTAATTTCTCTATGAAAGAAGGTAATCTATTAGGTCATGTAGTGTCTAAAAATGGAATCAAAATCGATCCCAAAAGAATCGAAGCAATAGATACTATAAATATCCCTAGAAATGTAAAAGAAATTCAATCTTTCTTAGGAAAAAAAAAATTCTTGAGAAGATTCATCCCTAACTTCACCAAATTTGTGAAGTTGATAAAAGATATGTTGAAAAAGAACAGTGAGATGAAGTGGACATATGAAGCCAAAGCATCTTTTAAACGAATCAAGAAAGTTATCAACGAAGCACCAGTCTTGGCAAGTCCTGATTACACAAAAGAATTTTTGACTTTTTCCTTCGCTTCCGAACACACTATTGCAGTTGTATTGTTACAGAAAAATGAAGAAGGCTTTGAACAACCCATTGATTTTTTTAGTAAAAGTATGAGAGATGTTGAGTTGAAATATAATATACTAGAAAAACAAGCTTACGCAATGGTAAAGGCTCTCAAGGACTTCAAAACGTACATATTACATTCGAAGATCATAGCCTATGTTCCTACAAGCTCTGTCAAAGACATACTGGTTCAGCCAGATAGTGATGGGAGAAGAGGTAGATGGCTAGCCAAGATTCAGGAGTTTGATCTTGAAGTAAAACCAACAAAACTCATTAAAGGCCAAGGTCTGGCTAAATTGTTACCTGAATCTAACTTCCAGGCACTTGGAATAAATCAGGTGCAAGAAGACAAGGATTTCCTAGAGATAAATGAACTCGATTTCACTACACCTACAGTTGAGATAGAAGACAGGTTTTCTTCTTCATTCTGGTACCGTGATATTGTTTCTTACCTATTGACTCTTCGATGTCCCAGTGAACTAACCCCATCTAAAGCCAGGACACTAAAGCTACATGCTATAAAATATTGTATTATGGACAGAAAATTATATTGGAAGGATCCCCTGGGTTTCTTGTTGAGTTGTTTAGTCGAGACCAAAACTAAAAAGGTTATAGATGAGTTCCATGAGGGAGTGTGTGGAGGAAACCACGCTTGGCGAGCCACATCTTATAAAATCTTAAGAGATGGATATTACTGGCCCAAACTTTTCACAGATGTAAACACCAAAGTCTGAACTTGTGTTCGTTGTCAGTTGTTTACAAGTAAACAGAAAGTCCCAGCTTTACCTCTAATTCCAGTTAAAACCAAAGCCCCTTTTCATCAATGGGGTATTGATTTCATCAGAGAGATTCACCCACATTCCAGTTCTCAACACAGGTGGATTCTAACCGCAACGGACTATTTTACTAAGTGGGTGGAAGCTATTCCCACAAGAAACACAACTGACGCAGTAGTAATCAATTTTCTAGAAGAAAATATCTTATCCAAATTCGGTTGTCCCTGAAAGATAGTCACCGACAATGTACAAGCGTTTAAATCGATGGCTATGATAAGATTTTGCCAAAAATTCAACATCATATTAGGACACTCCACAAATTATTATCCACAGGGAAACGGTTTAGCTCAGTCATCTAACAAAAGTCTAACAACCATGATCAAAAAAATATTGACTAAGAACAAGAAGACATGGCATATCCATTTGAAATATGCTCTATGAGCCAACAGGATAAGTACCAAAAGGGAAATTGGAATGTCCCCTTTCCAGATGGTATATGGCACTGATGTTATTTTACCAATCAATCTTGCTTTGCTAGTAATGAAAATTTGGCAAGATTCAAACGAAGAACCTAACAACATTACCAGGAGAGAAAACTAGATGGTCGAAGTTTAGCAAAATAGAGCAGAAGTAAACGAAAAGTTGTAGAGATATCAAGATAAGATGAAGGCTTTATTCGATCAAAAGGCTAAGGATAGAGATTTCCTCCCTGGAGATCTAGTACTAAAATGGGAAGCTAGAAGAGAAGACACTGGAAAACACGGCAAGTTCGATTCGATCTGGTCTGGCCCCTATAGAGCCTCAACCTCAAAAGGAGAAAATGTTTTTTCGTTAGAAAATCTCAATGGAGGCATTCTGAGCGCCCCTGTAAATGGGCGATACCTTAAACACTACATGTTGTAATATGTTTTTGAACATTCATTGTACATACCGGTTTGTTTTCATGTTTTCTTTATAGTTACATTGTTTTCGATAAGTTTGATTGAAGATTTAAAAAAAAAAAACAAATTTTTCAGAAAATGCAAATACAAAACAGCGCAAATCTAGCAGTTCACAAAATTGGTATGAGTGTCTAAAAGTTACCAGGTCATTTTATTCGCAAGAAAAGAATCATGGACTCCAGGGATCAACTATACTACAAGTGTAATCTGCATGAATAATCATGATAAATACTTACCAAAAGGGTAATAAGTAAATAGTCTTCGGCTATAAATACGAAGAACTACTAAGGTATGAACTATGACCTGGAAACCTGAGTTAAAAATTTCCTAAGAGGTACAAATGAACGAGACACAAAATTTCACGACACTAATAAAATAAAAAAATAATACTCATTAGCACTACTAAGTTTCCGAGGTTCTCTCACCTTTTCCCTTCGATCACTATCAAGCTTACTCTTCACCCAACCCTGACTTTTTCCCGTTAGTCTCTATAAAAATAAAAATAAAAGGAAAAAAGTCTCATCTTAATTTCAGAAACGTTGAGACTAACTTTCAAAGCGAGGATAGGTAAAATTCTATGTTTCTCCTAAACTTTGGATTAATCGGAAGTCTTTTTGGTCTAATCCTAACCTTTTTAGTCGTTCTAGCAGAAATAAAATGATCGTTTCGCACAAGGGAAGCCCCTAATATATATATATATATATATATATATATATATATATATATATATATATATATATATATATATATATATATATATATATATATATATATATATATATATATATAAGTTTTCTCTTAGATTCTCCATAAAGTTAAAGTGTCTGAGGGCCAAAAGGAGATTAATCCAAATCTATTTAAATAAGTTGACAGACCCTTGTTGTAAAAAATTTTAAGCAGTATATTTTCCCTGAGTATGTTACATACTCATTGATTGCCCCCACTTCATAACAAAAGTGTATATAAAGAGATGGTGAAAGGAAATTCGTTATCGATTACCCCCATCTAATTTAAAGAGATGGTGAAAGGAAATTTGTTATCGATTACCCCCATATAATCTAAAGAGATGATGAAAGGAAATTCATTATATGATTGCCCTCATCTCAGCATTTAAATACTAAAAATAATGAAGTGGTGAAAGGAAATTCAATGGGGAAAATCTGATACCTTCACCGGGGTATTGAACAAGCCCGCTGGCAGTAAAGCAATGTCTACATACCGAGCAAGGCTGTTATACACGAATTGCAAGATGCTCTGGTAATTTTCTCCTTTTAGCCAGATTACGCTCTAAGATTATGGGATTCTAGACTACACTCTAAGAGTCTCATGATGCGAATACAATCAAATACAAACTGGTAGAATGGCTAATCTTGTTTCGATTATCTTGCACAAGTCTTAGGTCGGTTTTAGAAAGGTAAATCTATGTGAGCCTATCTCGAGATTATCGAACGATTTAATCTTGAAAGTTTTCCGTAGTTAAGGTTGAAATCTTTATCCTCCTGGAAGGGTTTTCACAACTATGTCTCACAGACTAGAAAAAATGACCCCATTTACCCAATAAAAGGCACTAAGTCCACCCGTTCTCCTCGTCCCACAAGGAGACAAGTTCCCCAATTGGAGCCTATGTTGAAACCAGGTCTTAAATTTTTTATCTCTAAGACTAAAACTTTTCTTTTTCGGGATTCATCTTTTCATAAGGTATAATCCTTGCTATCAGTGCCAAAATCCCAAAATGATTTTATTTTTTAATAATAAAATATAGAAAGCTCAAGTTTTTTTTAAAGTCTAGACGCACATTCTGTAAAGTACCTTTAATCACGATAAATTAAAACCCTAAGGAGTTAATTAACCATCTTCTAACCTTTCGGGATTTGGTTTTACTCAGAACAACAAGTTTTCAATACATTTTGACTCGCAAAATCCCGATCCCCGATTTCCCGAAAGAAATGGAAGTCAGTTCTTGAATCTTGATTAATTAAAAAAACTAAACCCATCACGATTTTGGGATTCATGGTTTAGTGGTGACATACCTCATGTAAGCGAGATCCCTGAAACCCCGAAACGCGAAGTCTCGACTCAATACCAAAGTTAAGGCCTAAAACTAATTCCATCGCGATTTCGGGATTCGGGGTTTAGTGGTGACATTCTTCATGTAAGAGAGATCCCCAAAACCCTGAAACGCGAAGTCTCGACTCAATAGCAATGTTTAAAATGAACTAACTTTGTTTTAAAAATACATTTAATGGTAATTAAACTTCTTAGGTATTTTCATTTTTCGATTTCCGTTGAACGAGATCTTTCGAATTTTGATTTTAGAATTGTCGAAATATAGCCATATTAATAACAGATAGCTGGTGATTTCTATGGCACAAATGTGTATCTCAGAAATATTCTCTGCATTAAAGGTATTAAATTCTTGGTAGCTGCATCAGTACTTTCACCATAAAATGAGTTAAAGGAAAATTAAAGGTCTTTGTTTTGAACCTTATTCTCGTTCTTTCTATCAGGAGTAAGTCGCATTCATCCGAGCTAACACACCTCTCTTATGTGACAGGTTTTCGTTCCAATACGAAAGATATGGCACCAAAGAAGGGACCCAAGAAGAGTGAAGACACAGCTAAGATTTCCATCCCAGAGGGAGATGTCATATCCGACACCATGCCACATGCTATTGACTCGATCAAATCATGGAGACAAATCTATGAAAATCTGAACTACGAGATAAAAAAATTCCCTTAATGATTCCGAGAATCACCCTCGGGACATAGTAGAATCAGAACTTCACAAGATTGCAACACGCCCACGACTCATGGCGTACAACGACATGATCAGTTGGGCTTTAGAGAAGGTTGATATTCCAACGAGAAGCAGTTTCAATGATCAAGGGGAAATTATTGGCTCATTCAGACCTGAACATATCCAGGTTATGTAAAAACTCTCACCCAATCCTAAATTCATTTACAACGCCGAATTTATAGATGAATTTTATAGAAATGAATGCACTGAGGTAGACAAAACTTACCCTGATTTAATCAAAGGCTGGTGGAGATGTCCATCAAAATTTAGGGCAGATACCCACGGAATTTATGCCACAGCTTCTTTGAATGAGTACATGGTTTATGTAGCCATGATGTTGTGCAGACTCTTCGACAAAAAGAATCCCTGTCATTTCCCTGCAGAATGGGTTCCCTTTTTAGAGGAAGCATCATAAGGATATAGTTTCAACTAGGACAAGATTTTATCCGATAACATAGCCAAAGAAGTTTCAGATTACAAAGATGCAATATCACGAGGTCAACCAGTGGCCTTTTACATGTCGGCATACATCATGGACGCAATTTATTTTATGACTCCATTTCCCCTGATGAAATGGAGTTGGAACATAACCTACCTCGAACCCATTCACGAGTATCACTCTAAGCTATGGGAAGAAAACGCAAAAAAATCATTTTATGAAATTTGTCATTTTGTGGTAATACCAATGCATAAAATGTTTTTTGGTTTTGACCCTCCTTGCATTTCTAAAATAGTTTCAAAAAAACTCAAGCCAATAGCAGATTGGTTCATTGAAGAAAGCTTCTCCTACATCAGGGTTTATGGGTGCTCAATCCCCCCTCATGCGCTTCCAAAATTCCTCCCAGATAGACTGGTGTGTAGGGAAGTGGCATGCCAAATAGTGAAAGGCGGTATCAGAATAGAGCTAAAGGCAGCTCAAAGGAAGTCCTGGCCAATCTTCCCTGTGTACATCAGGAAATTTTCATTACAAAATTTGGGCCATTCCAAGGCGGAAGCAGAAGCACTCGAAGAAGTCAAATTGTTAAATATTGAGTACAAAAGGCATGACCCTTATTAAATAGTGAACAAACACTTGATACACTGCAATATGAAAGCATATGAACATGAGGAGTCCCCTTGGGATGACATTTTCAAAGGAACTAAAACTTATAAAGAGGTGTTGGAATGAGTACAAACACTGTCGTCCGACCTGCAAGCTAGCTTTCAGACCTTTCAGAAGCATAGATGGATTGGTCTACCCCAAGTACTGCAAGGAGAAGTAATCACCATCCCCTAGGAGCAAGAAATTGTTCCCCCAGGCTTCGAATAGGAAGCACGGAAGAAGGGCAATCTCGAAAAAATCCCACAGGATACAGAAAGGCCCCCACCAAACAAACAGACCTTAAAGACAAAAAAAGCAGAGACTGAAGCAGAGAAAAGATCTAGAAGACCACCCAAGTCCAGTAATATTAATCTCCCTTCATCACATGGTGTTGATGTCAATACGCCTAAGGCAATAGGAGGGAAAGGATCTACAGAGCTAGGAAGTCCATAGCTTCCTTAACCCCCTTACAGTCCGCTTTTGGATTCCCACTGACAGGAGCTATATTTGTTGATGACCTCACCTCTATCCCCATAGATGAGATTCCTCCTTCTGATTATTTTTTCAGTAGAAAAATGAAGGTCGTCCTTAAACAAGAGATGCATAAGAAGTAGGGGAATAGGGTTAAAAATCATAAAGTCTTGATAGATGGACAGAATTTGGAGGAGGAGGATTTCGCTACAGAGATAGCAGGTTCCATGGGAGCCATGGCAACAACAAACTTTTTTACCATGGGAAACATGAGAACAAGGATAAAGAAGAGTGATAACATCATAGCTCAATTACAAGATCAGTTAAAGAATGTTGAGGAAAACATCAGAGAAGAGGTGAGTAAAAGCTTGGAGCAGACCAGGGTTGCCGAAAGGCTAGAAATTCAATTACTCAAAACAAGCCTGGACAAAATGAACCAGAAGATACGGACAAGTCAGGTACAGGTTTCTCAGCAAAAGGAGCATGCAGAATAGTTACAAGCTAGGTTAAATTTTATGGAAGGTCAGGTCATAGATCTAAAAGATTTTCAGGCCCAGACACTGGAAGTGCATTCAAAAATAGAAGTTGAACAGTAAAAATTGATTTCTGAGATACAGATTATTCAGAGTTACTTTCAAGAAGCAGATATTGCCTTTGATAATATTATCCTGAAGGAAAAAGAAGACAAAGCAGCAAGGGTTACTCTCCAAAAGGAAATCATATATTCGGCAAGTGAAGAGACATCCAAAACTACGAAAATATTAGCCACAGAGTAGATTAGAGGCAACATCATGCTCAAACTATGGGAAACCAACATAACTAAAAACAAAAGAATAGTCAAGGAAATCAGGGATGACTGTGAAGAATTTTTTGATCTTTTAGACAAAGGATCGTTGAACATTAGAAAAGGAAATTGTACAGGACTTCTAGGACAGATTAATATTGTAAGACATCAATTAAATTTTAGAGAAAAGTTGAGTGAAATTCAAACAAAAATTTCACAGCTAAGGGAAATGGATGTCACCCTAATAGACAGGTTGTTAGTTGAGCCCAACTTAAAACTACAGTCGATAAAGTTTGTAGATAAAGGAGTTGAAGACTGTCTTTCCAAGATACAGAGAAAGGTTTATCTATTCGAAGCAAAAGACCTTCCAGAACCCCCCAGAAATTTTACGCAGTTCCTAGAGAGATGCATTGAATGTATTGGATCGAAAGAAGGAGAGTCATCAACAAAGTAAAAGTATCATTTGAAATATCTTTACTTCCAAGAAAACAAAAAAATGGAGAAGATCATGCAAACAGTTTCTGATCTATTTTTAACAAATAGTTAGTCACTAGGAATTAGGAAATCACCAACCATCTTAAGATTGGTAGTTTTGTATAAATAGAACTTTTCAAGACTAAGAGAAGGCTTTTTTCTAGAGGGTATTGTAAAGAGAAAATTTCATTTTGCCAGAATTAATACAATATAGATTGAAGATTCCAGATCTTGTCAAGCCTAAGTTATGTGTTTCTCTGTCATTCCATCTTTTATTTCATACCTTTGTTACATGCTTTCATGATGTAACTTCTATTGTGGTGATTGAACATTCAGATTATCTAACCATTTTCAGTTTTTCCTCTGTATCAGATGTCAGTGGATATAAGACCTATGAACGTTTTAGAACTTTAAAATTATATACTTCTTCAAAGTTATCATCTCTCTTTATTCTATTAGCATAAAATGAGATTCCTCTTTAATTGATGCCTCATTTTTGTTATACAACTATATATTTCTTTTTCTTTCTTCATTCCATGCACTGTCTCTTTTAAATTTGAATCAGATACTAGAAACGGACTTCATTTATGTTATAGTATTGATTCATAATTGAGAAAGTTTTATGTTTATTATTTCAAACCAAAAATTTGCAACCCTTGAAAATAATTCTGACTTACAAAAAGGAAATCCTTAGCTTTAATGATTGCTCCAGTTACCAGACAGCCTAATATAGAACCCGGTCTATCAGATCAGACAAGCATCACGTTAAACCTATTCAATACCATCTTACAAACAGAAAATACACGGGTAGAACTCGAACGTTCATGGTCTGTGATTGAAAGGGATATTAGCATCCAAGAACAATGGGAAGCTAGACAAAGACAGTTAAGGAACCAACCCTAATTTCGCTTTCCTTTAAACTGATCTTTTTACCCATTAACTATCTCTACCTTTTCAGATGCCTTGATGGTGTACTTTAGAGCCTTAAATTATAAACTTAGGAACAACACCTTCAATGATTATTTCCTATAGTGGATCCACGCTTAAATGAAATAAAAGAAACAAGCAAATTGAAATGAAATTCACGATAGAAACTAACACCTTAGGAAGAATTCCAAGGCGGGAAGGCCATATCTCATGAGTTAGACCTTTAATATGTTCGTTGGTGATTGAAGCTATATGAAATCAAAGTGCAAAGAATCCAAAGGTACAGGGAAAAAAAAAAAAAAAAAANAGGGAAAAAAAAAAAAAAAAACTGTAGGAAATTTAATGAAAGTAATCTAAAATCAATCTTAAGAAAAAGGCAATCAAACAAGGATGCAAATTAAATTTAAACTCGAAATCTTCCACAGTCAGATGTATCAATCATGGAGAAGAAGGAGAAGGAATAAGTAAAGATGATATTGTAGAGATGTGAAGCAAAGAATTGAAATTCTTATTTGATAGAAAAGAAATACAACCTATGTCAACAAGGATGAATGTTAGATGGGTTAAGAAGAGATGAACATAGAATTTTCAATGTACACTTTAGAATTCAACAAAGAATAATCATAAAGAAGGGAGGAATGCTTATATAGTTGAATCAAAAGGTTGAATGTACACAGTCAAATAAAAATATGGAAACATGGTTGAAGAAAATGAAATGGATTCTTGGTGACAATTGTCTAACTTTGAGGATTTGCAATCAACCAAGCAAGGAAAGAGTATGAATCAAAATGAATAGATGCATAATGGGTGGTGTGTGTTAATGTGCAAGTTCTGGTTACAAAGAATGAAGAAAAGAGAGGGGAGATCTGCCCATAAAAAAATGTAAATGCCCATGCATGGGTAATCAATCTATAAGCACATCATGAAGGACACTCTAAATTGTAAATACTAAGTGCAGTTTTGAACCTATGTTTATGTTTCTTCTATTCATAAATGAATTCAAATATCCAACTAAAGATCAAAACTTTATTTTATGCATTTGACACGGCTAGGAAGGGAAAACACTATTTAATAATGTGAGCAACAAATAGATGGCAAAGTAATCAAGCATGAATGGGCATAATTAAAGCAAGGCACAAAGCAATGAATCATTGGTCAAATAATTATTAAGCACGGAAATAGAGAAGCATGAAAACACGTATATTAGAAGCGTGTGAAGGTGGTATGATTGAGATTAAATGCAGAATGATGATGATTTGAGTGGAAGGAATTCAATTCGAGTTGTTCATGAAACCAATTGCATAATCAAATTGTTGAATTGAAACACATGGTGCATGGAAATCAAATCAAATCAAATTCATAAACTAATTAGCAAAAGAAATAGCAACAGGGACATACCCGGATCGAGAGGCCCTACCCAACCTAGGAATGCTCCCGGAAGACTAATTCAGATCGGAACTAGAATAATGCATCAAATCTCATCCATGAACTATTCTTGTTTATTAGAAATCAAAATCTTTGATTACAACATTTTGCTCATCAATTCCATGTCTCTAATATGATGGATTTCTCTCAAACACAAATTTTAAATAGTAATGATGGCCCCTCCTTAGCCCTATTAGGCTCTTATTTATACATGAAATCCAAAGGGAGATGATAGAACAGAATCTCCCAAACTCAGATTTTGGTTAAAACCAATTTTACAAATTTTAGAGAAAAATCACAGAAATATGGATTTTATTGTAATTTGGGCAGATTCGAGTTGGGGATCCACCCATATCTTCCAAACCAATTAGAATTTTGAAAACAATCCCATATATTACTCAATTTGTCGTATTTTAGACAAAACCCATATCCTAGAATTTCTAGATATGATACCATATGCATGGAAATTGAGGCACAAGTTCGCAGTTTGAGATTTTTGGTAATTTTTGCAGAATCATTCCCCGTGAGCTGGAGGTCCACATGTGCAAGCTGGGTGAATTCTGACCCATGCATCTGCATGTAGACGTCGTTCTGGAAAAAACCCATGTCCATGATTTTCCTCTAAAATCATGCCAAATTTTTTACTATAATCTAGTATCGGACTGTTGTTGATGTTGGTACTGGATGACCTGGAACATTCGAGTACCGGATGGTTTCTGGAACATTATAGTACCATATGAGTTGAATTTTGAGTACCGGATGACATGGAGTGTGAGTACCGAATGACATGGAGTGTGGGAACCGGTTGACTGTAGAACCTTTTAGTACCGGATGAATTGGATTGTGAGTACCGGATGACCTCCAATGCGGGTACCAGATGACTTCCAGTGCGGGAACATATTGTTTGGACATAGAAACTGTTGGCGACGGAATTCACTCCTATATTGAAGCAGGATCAGAGCCTGACGCCCATCAGTTTATGTCACATTTTGTTTATAAAGGGGTGATCGAATGGAAGTAAACTCGAAACAATATCGTTCTAACTCAGAAAACTGGGCTGGAACAGCAGTGACACATGAGGTCTTGACCTAAATTAAGCCAGTAATAATGATAGTGGTGAGTAAGTGGAGGAAAGAGAGGGGAAATAAAGTCTTCTCTGGACATCCGATCTTCCGACAGTCTTCACAAAAGAGGAAAAGTCTCGGATATGAGATCCTCTCAGAGTCGAATGAACTTCAAAATGAACCTAAGAAGATTGCAGAACTGATAAAATCAAACCTACATAATATAGCAATGCAACACCCGACTGGATCATTCATGCCCGGGATTTCAGATTCAGAGGAAAAGGAAAAGAAGAAGTTGGCTACCATTAAACAAGAAGTCTCAAATGTTCTTCTATAACCAGAGAACCAGACGTTGGATTAAAGCTTTACAATCTGGAGTTGTGCTCTACCATCGATGATTACAAAATGGCAAAATTGCCTACATATACTCAAAGAAAAACAACAACAGCAAAACCGAGACACTGTATTAAAAAAAATTGTGTCTGCATGTCTACTGGAAATCTGCACATGCAGTCTCTGAATGATCGTGCACTTATGACAAACACAATAGAACTCCTGACAGTCTTGCGGATGAACCGACGTGATTTTAATTCATCTCCAGACTTTCCATTTATGGCAGAGACGATGTCTAACCACCACCAACTACCTCAATAACTGCTTCCTTGGGATTGAGAACAGCCCGGCCAACTCTACACTTTTGGGACGTGGAGGTCTTCTCGCACTACCACCTAGATCGGCTGAACGGCCTAATGGATAAGACGTGGAGGCCAGTGCGAAGGCTGGGGCACATAATTGGGAGTAGTGGATGGGCGGTGGTGACATGGAACGCGGGGCACAAGTGGATAAGGAGTAGAGACGACCATACAGATGGAGGCGACTGGGAGAGAAAGAGAGACACATGGCAGGAGGTGAGTGGGTGATGAGATGGAGAGGGGCCATATGGACGGAGGGAAGAGAGATGTGGCACCTGATGACGAGGCGAAGTGCCATGGGAAAATAACAGGGAAGCCACAAGGCGGCAGGCCTGAAGGAGGAGGAAAGATGAATTGGAGGATGAGAGGGAGAACACCTGGTAGGAGGTGACAGGTGGAAACGAGAAAAAAGGGGGAATGGGATGTGCCATGATGGCGTTGAGTGGAAGACGTATGGCAGAAGGTGGAGGATATTGGAGACGTGGAAATGTGGGGTCCGCTGAGAGCCGCCAATTTCAGACCCCCCCCCCTTTATTAAAGGTAGAATGGAAAGGGGGGTCTGGAATCCAACCTTGACCGCAGATCTGAGTGCTCTAATCTAGGTCGTTGAGATATGCGTGGCCAATTCCAGACCCCCCCTCCCTCCGTTTTAAAGGTAGAATGGTGAGGGGGGTCCAAAATCCAATCCTGACCGCAGATTTGGGCGCACAGATTCTGGCCGCCCAGATTTGCTCGCCGCTTATCCAAATGTGCAATTGCACCCCAACTTAGGATAAGTGGGTTTTTACTCCACTTCTTGCCCTCCTTTCGCCAATTGGGGGGGGCGCCCTTTAGGAAAAATACCCTTCTTACATGTTTAGGTGCTAACATTAGGCTCCATGGGGGATAGAGTCATCCCTGTGATGCTCTAAGGACTCTTTTGCAGTTCTAGTGCCTTGTTGTTGGGCTATGGAGTCATTTATTAAGACGAAAATAGAAAACAATATTTACAAAAATAGAGGAGTCGTCTTCAGCTCAGAAAAAACATTTTTTCAAGAAATGTCCATTTACTGGGCCATTAAAAACTTCTTCGCCTTCCAAATCCTGCAACCTGTAAGTGTTGTTTGAGAATACTTCAGATATTTTGAAGGGCCCACTCCAGAGGGCATCAAACTTATTGTCTTTGCCTCTATCCTGCCTGGGTGCATCCCACTTGAGCACCATATCACCCAGCTCGAAATTTTTCTTCCTGATCTTCTTGTCAAAGGCTTGCTTGATCTTCTGTTGATGACTGTAGGCCCTGTTCATTACTTGCTCCCTGATTTGTTGCACCTCCACCATTTGATGAATCCTTCTGACCATATGGTCAGGTTCTCCTTCAAGGTCCTAAAAGAATTTTGCCACAGATAAAGCGAGTTGAGTAGGAAAAACAACCTCTGTCCCATAAACAAGTTGGAAAGGTGAGGTGTCCAAGGACCTCTTTATTGTCACTCGATCATCCCATAGAGAGAATTTGAGGTTTGAATCCCAGGCCCTTTTATTGTCTTCCAATAATCTTTTAATGAGCTTGATCAGGATTTTATTAGAAGATTCCACCAGTCCATTTCCTTGAGGATAATAGGGAGTGGAGTGAATTAGTGAAATCTCAAACTGTTCACAGAACTTAACCAGAGGCTCAGACCTGAAAGAGGCGGCATTATTGGTGACAATTTTGTTGGGGCAGCCAAATCTGGCTATGATGTCCTCTGGGAAGCTAATAATTACTTTGTGTGAAGTACTCCTAGTGGGGGCAGCTTCTATCCACTTGGTGAAATAGTCTGTCGTAGTCAGGATCCATCTGTGTTGGCCACTTGAGGGAGGATGAATTTCTCCAATGAAGTCCAATCCCCACTGCTGAAAGGGTGATTAAACTACTATAGGCTTTAGTGGCAGAGATTTGAATTGCTGCTTTCCTGAGAACTTTTGGCATTTGATGCAAGCTTTGATTTCTCTGCAGACATCAGCGAATAAAGTGGGCCAGTAATACCCAGCCCTGAGTATTTTGTGAGTTGTGGTCTTCCAGAAATGATGCCCCCCACAAAGGTCGTTATGGAAATCAAACATAACTTTCTGGGCTTCTTGTGGATTCAGGTACCTTAAAAATACCCCTAGAGGGTCTTTCCAATATAAGGCTCAGTCAATGAGGCAATATCTGACCACCTTGAGCTTTAAATCTCTTGCCTTACTCTTTCCCATTCCATTAGGAGGCTTCAACTCTTGCAAAAAATACAAAATATCTCTGTACCAGGTGCATTCTGCTAGTGATAAGTCACCCTGAGAACTCTTGTTGGATGACTCAGCTTGTTGATTTTCTGAACAAGCATTGATGAAGCTAATCCCCAAGGCTTTGCAATTGGATTCAGCCAGCATCTTGGCTAAACCCTGCCCCTTTATCAACTTGGTGAGCTTAATCTCCAGATCAAACTCTAGGATCTTGGCAATCCATTTACCTCTTCTCCCATCTATGTCATGTTGTATAAGGATGTCCTTCATAGAGGCTGAAGGAACGTATGCAGTCACTTTTGAGTGCAAGACATGGACTCTGAAAGCTTTGAGAGCTTTCACCAAGGCATAGGCATGCTTCTCCATGATCTCGTACCAGACTTCTGCATCTCTCAATGCCTTGCTGAAGAACGAAATGGGTTGTTCTCGCCCTTCCTCATTTGTCTACAATAAGACCAATGCTACTGTATCAAAAGAAGCAAAAGAAAAAATCAGGAAATCCTTGAAGTAATCGGGACTGATCAGCACAAGTGCCTCAGTCAATGCCTTCTTTATTTGGATAAAAGATTCCCTGGGTTCAGCAGTCCATTTTACTTCATTTCCTTTCCTGAGCATGGTTGTGATGTGTTTCACCACCTCAGCGAAATTTGAGATGAACCTCCTCAGAAAGTTGATCTTCCCTAAAAAAGCCTGAACTTTCGTTCTAGACCTAGGAAGCGACGGGGTCTGAATTGCCTCTACCCTGCTGGGATCAATCCTTACTCCTTCTGTTGATACTATATGACCTAACAGCTTCCCCTCCTTCATAGAAAACAAATATTTCTTGGGGTTTAAGGATAGGCCAAACCTCTGACACTTCAAGAAAAATTTTCTCAAGTGACAGTAGTGCTCTTTGTCAGACCTGGAGAAGACTTTGATGTCATCTAGATATATCACCACAAACTGATATTTCTCCCCAATGAAGGCTATATCCATGGCTCGCTGAAATGTTGCTCCTGCATTCATCAATCCAAAAGGCATTTTGGCATACATGAATGTGCCCCAAGGAGTGGTGAAGGTCGTTTTTTCTCTGTCCTCGGGCATAACTGATATCTAGTTATAACCAGAAAAACCATCAATCATGGATATCCTAGATGCACCAGTCATGGATGATTTTAGGGGCTAAATTTCGCTCATGGGCTAATTTTCCATGGTTTTTCCAAAAAAGAGATTCGCTATTTTAAAAATGATTCACCCAAATTCTATAGGATAAAATTATTTTACCTTAAAAATCACCAAAATTTTATAAAAACTATATAAAATCCTTAGAAATTTGAATATTTTTACAAAAATATCGCTAAACATTTATAGTTGGCATATGAAGGATTAGTAAGATTCGCCAAGGTTTCTACATTTTAAAATCAATTTCCATCCTTAAAATCATCCCTGGCACCAGTTACCCTCTGCAATATGTGTTCCATGTTGGGCAGGGGATAATTGTCTTTCTTTGAGCTCCTGTTCCGGTTCCTAAAATCAACACAGAGCCTGATTTCTCTACTTTTCTTCCTCACCGGGACCAAATTGGCCACCCATTCAGAATATCTCAAGGGGACAATGATTTGGGCATCTAACAATTTCTTCACTTCTCTTTCCATGACAGGCAGCAACATGGGGTTTATCTATCTTAGCTTTTGCCTAAATGGTTTAGCCTCTTCCTTCAGTGGGATCTTGTGTTCAATGACAGATGTGTCATATGTCTTGAGGTCTTCATAGGTCCATGCAAACACATCAACAAATTCTCTTAATAATTCAGTGTATTCGACCTTCTGTTCTTGGGTCAGGCTGCTTGACAACTTGACAAACTTAGGCTCCTCTTGTGTGCCAATGTTGCACTCAGATGTATCAGCATCTCCTCCTGAAATCTTACCTTTTACTGCCACATCATTCCCATTGAACAGTCTTTCTAAAGGGACTAGTCCCCTTGGAATGTGATTGCTGGGAAACTGAACAATATGGTGATTAACAATTTTATTTAAGAATACCTCAGAGTGAGGGTCACCTTCGGGATCAGGGTCCTAATCAATGTGCAATGCAGAAAACTCATCGACGGACTGAAGAAATTTTTTGATTTCAAGATCGTCTTTGAATACCTTCCAATTCTTTACATTGTCCGGGATGGATGGCCTATATCTTATCTCGACCCCACATTTGATCTTTGACGACAGTGGGATCCTGAACAGACTAGATAAGATAGCTAAGGAATCGACCGAAGTATTATCCTCCCTTGGGACAAAAGAAATGTTTAAAGCTGAGAAGAAATTATCAATCAGGTCCCATACCTCGTTTCTGTAACTTCCGATCCAAGGATGCTTGGCCCGATAAACATTCCCGACTTGTTGGATTATCAATCCAGCATCTCCAAATACTGCCATCTCCCTTATTCCCATTTCTTTTGCATCCCTCATACCCAAAGCAAGAGCTTCATACTCTGCCACATTGTTGGTGGTTTCAAATTCCAGCTTGTATGACAGGGATATGGTCTCTTGAAAAGGTGACATGAAAACCACTCCAGCACCAACACCTATACTGGAAGAAGCTCCGTCAAAGAACATCTTCCAAACAGAGGTGATCAGAGGAGGTATCTCCTAATTAAAAATGGGTTGCTTTCTGATCTGTAAAGGGGCATCAAGAGTTTCAGTGATCTGAAATAAACTAGATCCCAAATCAATGTCAAGTGCAAAGATGGGATGATTGGTGGGGTTTGCTTCATCACTGACAATATAGGCTAGTTGGGCTTCTCTGTACAACCTCCTGTGTTCCCCTCCAAAGACTGGAATGGTGGCATATGTGAGATCCATCTGTAATGTTCCTCCAAGTCTTTTAATCCAAGACCTAGACAATAGCATGCCAAACTTGGGGGGAACATCAGCTACCACAATGTACATGACCACACTCTTCATTGGCAGCTGAAATAAAGAGACCACCAAGTCTTTTATGACTCCAAGACATTGCACCCTCCTTGAATCAAAAGAGTACAAATCATGATAAGCCTTTGTCACTTCCAGTCCCAATTCTTCCATGACTATTTTGGGCATAAGGTTGTGGGAAACTCTTGAATCCATGAGGCAATTATGCAGCACTTTATCATGTATGTTCAGGGAGGTGTAAAAGGGAGGGGATGAATCATATTTTTCTTCCACCATGGGACCTAGGATGACTGCTGACTTTTCATCTTGAAGGTTCACTGAGTCAGAGGAAGGCTGGGGGGACTCAGACTGTAGCAGTTTGGAGAAGGACCTTTTGAAATCTTCATTTTTAACTAGCTCTGAGAGGGGGACGGGAATTCTGTTCTTTTGAATTCCATGCTCAAAATTAAAGGGGGAAATAGGCTTAGGAGCTTCTCTTACCTCAGAGACAGGTTCTTTGACTGTTGGCGAAGTATTCTAAGTTTTCTTTTCTTTAGTAGTGATTGTTGCAGATTTAGTAGGCCTTTCTGCTATGAGGGGCTGATCTTGGCTGTCAAAATTTCCTTCTTTCTTCTTTAACCTGAGAGGGTATCTGTTAGGGGTGTTGTTGGCCTTTTCTCCTTTACCTAACTCATTGATTTGAATGTTCATAAGGGATTCTTCATATGCAGATTGAGTCAAATGGGGAAAAGGGGAAGTTTCTTCAATACAGTGAATTTCAGGGTCAAGCTCATCTATCTCCTCTCCTTCCTCATGAGCAACTAGGTTATTTTGGAGAGGGGTTTGAATCCTTTGATCTTCCCTGTCTTTCCCCCTTTGTTCCCTTGGGAAAACCTATGGCACATTGTTATTAGGTCTCCTGAAACTTCTATTATCAGCATTTTGGAGATTTCTGTACATGGGCTTCCCTTCTAGCTCCCACCTTTCCATCCTAGCCGAAAGCGATTTTAGCATTCTAGTTACCTCGTCTGACTAAAGGGGAAGGGGAGAGGAATGGGATGGGGAGGCTTTAGGTCTTTTCCTAGATATATCTCTATCAGCCTTATCCCTGAGTTAGTCAACAGCTAGTATGTTAGATTCTATTTCCATGGCTACATCCTGTATGTGAGCCAGAGTAGTGGCTCTTCTCTCCCTCAACAGAAGGCAGGAATCAAGATCAAAAGCGCTAGCATAAGTGATCTTAGTAGAGGCTTCTGAGGGCTTTATCTCAACAGGGATTTTATTATACATTTTATTGAATCTCTTAGAGAAGTCAAAGACAGACTCTCCTTCTTTTCTCTTCAAGGACCCGAACTCTGTCATGTAATACATGAAGTCTTTTTTGTCTCCCCATTGTCTCAAAAAGGCGTTATCCAAAGCCTCAATCCCATATATAGATCCAGGAGGTAGCGCTTTAAACCATTTCCTAGCTTCGCCTTCAAGGCTATGGACAAAAATTCTCATCCATACATCCGCATGCATGATAACATGATCATCTGTGAAGTTGTAAAAGGCTTCAAGGTGTTCTTCTGCAGCTATGTCCCCTTCGCCTGTGAACTTGGGTAGTTGCTTAAGGTATCCATCTACTGGAAGGGCATTGAGAGGTTGTGGTAACACAAGGGGAGCATACCTAGTAGCTATTATGGCCTCCATTCTGGTCATGGAAGGATTAATTCCTACCATGGGAATATTAGGTGGAGGAGAACTCGAAGGAAAAGGAGTTTGAACCGGGGATACCGGAAATGAGCTTCCTGGAGGAAAGGGAAACAATGGGGAATACAGAGAGAGAGCTAAGGGACCTAAATGGGCCGACACTTCTCTCTGTGCAGTAATAGAAATAAGAGGAGGGGTGGTGAAATCTTCTGCGGTCCGAGGTCTGCGCCAAGGTATAGCTTCGGGGAGAGGGGAGTGACAAGGATTTCTCCTTCTAATACTAGACCAGGCGGGGAAAACTCAACAGGAACACTCCTGAAATTCAGGAAACAGGAAACCCCAGAAACAGGTTTGCTAGGAAGCTGAGAAAAAGAAAATGGAGTTTCTACGGAAGGAGGTGGCGAATTACCTGGTTCAGCGGTGGAGCTTTCTCCTTGAGAGGCCTTCCCTTTTCTGATAATCACCTCTGGATCCACTTCAAGCGTGGCTAGAGGCAGTTGTGGATGGGACCGCGTGTGTCTACCGCTGGAAGCCACAACTAACACAACAGGTTCGCCGCAGTGAAGTCGTCACAATGGAGTCGCCAGGTGCACAGTAGCAATCTTCAAGGGCTCTGATGCCTGATGCACCTTCAGAATCAAAAGCTCAATGTCTTTCAATCCCAGGGAAGATTTTCAACTTCTTCCCCGGCAACGGCGCCAGAAATGTTGGCGACGGAAGTCACTCCTGGATTGCAGCAGGAGTAGAGCCCAACGCCCATCAGTTTATGTCACGTTTTGTTTATAAAGGGGTGATCGAATGGAAGTAAACTCGAAACAGTATCGTTCTAACTCAGAAAACTGGGCTGGAACAGCAGTGACACATGAGGTCTTGACCTAACTTAAGCCAGTAATAATGATAGTGGTGAGTAAGTGGAGGAAAGAGAGGGGAAATAAAGTCTGCTCTGGACATCCGGTCTTCCAACATTCTTCACAAAAGAGGAAAAGTCTCAGATATGAGATCCTCTCAGAGTCGAATAAACTTCAAAATGAACCTAAGAAGATTGCAGAATTGATAAAATCAAACCTACATAATATAGCAATGCAACACCCGACTGGATCATTCATGCCCGAGATTTCAGATTCAGAGGAAAAGGAAAAGAATAAGTTGGCTATCATTAAACAAGAAGTCTAAAATGTTCTTCTATAACTAGAGAACCAGAGGCTGGATTAAAGCTTTACAATCGGGAGCTGTGCTCTACCATCGATGATTACAAAATGGAAAAATTGCCTACATATACTCAAAGAAAAACAACAACAGCGAAACCAAGACATTGTATTAAAAAACATTGTGTCTGCATGTCTACTGGCAATCTGCACATGCAGTCTCTGAAAAATCGTGCACTTATGACAGATGCAATCGAACTCCTAACAATCTTGTGGATGAACTGATGTGCTTTTAATTCATCACCGGACTTTCCATTTATGGCGGAGACGATGTCTAACCACCACCAACTACCTCAATAACTGCTTCCTTGGGATTGAGAACAGCCCAGCCAACTCTGCACTTTTGGGACATGGAGGTCTTCTCGCGCTGCCACCTGGATCAGCTAAACGACCTAATGGATAAGACGTGGAGGCCAGTGCGAAGGCTGGCGCGCATAATTGGGAGTAGTGGATGGGCGGTAGTGACATGGAACGCGGGGCACAAGTGGATAAGGAGTAGAGACGACCATACAGATGGAGGTGACTGGGAGAGAAAGAGAGACACATGGCAGGAGGTGAGTGGGTTATGAGATGGAGAGGGGCCATGTGGACGGAGGGAAGAGGGTTGTGGCACCTGATGACGAGGCGAAGTGCCATGGGAAAATAACAGGGAAGCCGCAAGGCAGTGGGCCTAAAGGAGGAGGAAGGATGAATTGGAGGATGAGGGGGAGAACACCTGGCAGGAGGTGACAAGTGGAAATGAGAAAAAAGGGGGAAAGGGATGTGCCAGGATGGCGTTGTGTGGAAGACGTATGGCGGAAGGTGGAGGATATTGGAGATATGGCAATGTGGGGTCTGTTGAAGGCCGCCAATTCTGGACCCCCCCCCTTTATTAAAGGTAGAATGGCAAGGGGGGTCCGGAATCCAACCTTGACCGCAGATCTAAGCGCTCTGATCCAGGCCGTTGAAAGATGTGCGGCCAATTCTGGATCCCCCCCTCTACTTTAAAGGTAGAATGGTGAGGGGGGTCTGGAATCCAATCATGACCGCAGATCTGGGCGCGCAGATTCTGGCCGCCCAGATTTGCTCGTCGCTTATCCAAATGTGCAATTGCACCCCAACTTAGGATAAGTGGGTTTTTACTCCACTTCTTGCCCTCCTTTCGCCAATGGGGGGGGGGGCCTTTAGGAAAAATACCCTTCTTACATGTTTAGATGCTAACAGAAACATATGATTAAACCATCATCAGAAAAACTATTGTATAATCATCCTTTCAATTACTAAAAATATGGAAAATTATGCATTAACCACATAGGATGAATGACAAGAGATAATGGAGGTTTATGGTGTAATTAGGGATATATTATTGATGAAATGTGGGGAGAAGATGTAATGATGAGTGTATTTGTATGGCAGAAAAATATGAAAAAACTGGAGCCCAAAACTTTGTTTCCCATACCTCAGCCTTCTCTCATGTTCAATTATTAAATTACATTTAATTTTTCATTTTCCTCTCATGTTCTCAGTTTTGTCCTAATAGACTTTTCAATTTTACATTGCTTTACAAGGTTTATTCACCTTCATTAATTGTCAATTAATATTACAAGTATTGAGTCTTGCACCCATTCGTCCATCCAGATCCATTTCGAACCACACCTCCCCATTGAGAGGATTTTGGTCACCAAAAACTCAAGGAAACCAATCTGGATCAGTGTACTTATGTTTGCTCCTCTTGAACATGGCTCTGACTCTGACTCCTGGAAATAGCTCTGACTCTGGATTTGTCTCTGGCTCATGTCTATTGGCTAATGGCTATGGCTCTGATTCTGTCTCACTTGTTCCTTCATTGCATAATTTTTCTCACTAACTCTCAGCTTCGCCTTCTCCAAATCCAAACTCTAGACTCAACACTCATTCCCATCTCCTTCTCTGTCCTGTAGATAGTCCATCTCAACAATCATGAATCCAAGTCGAATTTTGGTATATGTCTAGTGTGACCCCAGCAATATTTCATTACGTAACAACTGCTCAAGGGAAGTGTGGTTGCATTCCTCTATTAGGATCAGTTGTTTCTCATCATGGAAACAACCATTCACGACCATGTCACTCTAATGACCAATCTGCATATCCCTACATACTGATTGTAGGAGTTGTTCCATCGACTAGCAAGTCATTCTTCAACTAGCATGCCATGAAAGAGATGCCATAACGTGCTTGTATGCACACCATGGACTTCTCAAGAACTTTTCTAAGGTCATTGACCTCCATGCACCATTCTCTGATACAACTCCAAGATGGGTTTCTTCAGATGTAATATCAGAAACAAGAATCGAATTGTGGTTTCTCTCTACATCAACCTGTTTTCCTTCTTGTTTTTTTTGTTTCTCTCATGTGCTACTATATCTCCTTGAACAAAATCTTCTCCTTGAACTAGAGATGTAGGAAACTCTTCACCTCCTATACTATTCATTATCCACACTCTTTTCTCGGTTGTGTGGTGTCTAGGATGAATTTCTAGATGAAGTTGCCAACACTTGGCTTCCTAGTGACCACTCAAATTATAGTGGTGGAAAAAATTATTGTTTATGCTACAAGGAATTCTTGACATACTCCTCCTCTCCATGTGCCCTTGTGTATGTTGTTGAATAGGAGAAGTCTTCTTGTCATTCAACTTCTGGAAACAATCAGGCCTCTTGAGCATGTCTTGCTTCTTCCAGCAAGTTGTCTCACTATGGCCTTTCTTTTCACAAAAAGAACATATCTCTGCATACCAACAACTATCTATGGTATGGCCTCTCTTCTTTCACTAGTGACACACAAGAAATTTTGTGGACCTCCTGGTCTTGTTCTTCTTCTTTCTTTGGCTAATTGTCTTGTGGTTGTCTCTGAGTGTGGGTGTGGGTTGAGTCTGCAAACTCTCCTTATAAAGTCTCCCCTTCAATCTACCACAAGATTGAGGTGGTGGTGAGCCGACACCTTCATTCATTGTTGTTTCTCCTCCTTTTGATGAGAAATCCAACTCTGGCATGTCTTTTTCCGTCAAGAAAATGCTTTTCTTCATGGCGATGGAAGTTTCACTTCTACTATCAAATCCCAAGCCTTCATGCTTGACCCATGGTGTAGCTACAATGGGGCTCAATATTCCCTCTCTTGAATTTCCTAGCCCTTTTCCATCATATCCCATTTTCTTTACAAGTTTAGAGCCAATACCCCCGGTATGCTTCTCAAATTCACCGAGCTACACTTGAGAGGTGTGTATGGAAATTGATCCTACCAAGTTGGTTTCAGACATGGTACTAGCATATGCAATGGAAATGAAAGGCTTCATTGATCCTCTGTGCTCTTGGAAAGCTGCTTGAAACCTTTCCAATGCCTTCTTCTTCTCTTTCAACTCTTGTTGTAACTGTGCCATCATCTATGTGAACATATCATCTTTCCAGTCGTCAATCTGGATGACCTTCTCACCAAGGTACACAAGTTGTGCTATGTTCTTGTCCCAATCTATCTGAATGCAGTGAGGGAGGATTGGTATTCTTGAAAATTCTTATTGAACATATAAACCTTCTCTTTAAAGTGCTCATTATCCCCCTGAAGATGAGAATTGCTCTCCCTCAAGCCTTCCAACTTGTTTATGCTTGCTCTGCCCATGTTGTGGTGTATACTATTTTGTTCAAAGTTTTTGGAAGTTGTGTCTTCGTTAAGGATGCAACTTCTCTGATACCATTTGATTCATAAATGAGGGAATTATATCCCACTCACTTCACAACTGCAAATATTGTGCGGAAATTTAATTTATGATATATGTCTCAGCATTATATATAGATCCCGGTCTACACAAAAACCACTAAGCCTTTATTCCTATGTGCTACTCTATAATCTCTCTTATTTTTCTACTACAAATCATTTTCCTGCTTGTAACCTGCACACTACACCCAATTGGTGACACAATAGCAATATAGTTGATAAAGATCAATGCTCTGCAAATATTCTGATGTAGCGACCAAAATCCAATGTTATGGGAGTTCTATGTCCACAGTGAGTTAAGTTGGCCAATCTTAGGTCTACTCTACATAGCCTATTGTCCAACGACTTGTAATAATTCTCATCAACCAGTTACCAAGATCATGTTTTCCAAAGAAGATGATATGACCAAGAGAAAAACCCAATTGATTGGATCAAAATTCTGGTTGACCGGAAGTGAAGTCGGCCAAACAAAGAAGGGAAAAATACCCTGATGAAATGAGCTGACCAATAGTGAGAAAAACTACTCGACGGATCAGTCGAGTCGAATGGTAGTGGAATAATTGCTCAGAGGGAGAATTGGATTACCATCGGTGAAGATAATGTATGTGGGGTGAATTTGGGCAACCCGCAATGACGAAAAATGTTCCAGCAACTCTGAAAATGCCCAGTATCATCTGAATTCACCAACACCTTCTAAGTACGCCTGGAAAATTTTAAATATTCCCAGGCTGATAGGAATTCACCCAACAACATTTATAAATGCCCAACAACTTTCTAAATATCCCCAGGCGAGGAGGAATTCTCCCATCAATGTTTAAAAACGTCCAACACAATCAAAAAATGCCCAAGAAAAGTGTAGTTCGCCCCAGCAAGTAAAAGTAGAGCAGGCTGAGCAAATTTGACCTACAATTAAGATGATATAACCCATCGGAAGTCAAGTCGACCTGGTAAAGGAAAATCGACTTCGACTGTAATGTAAATCGACCGGATAAGTATAAGTCGACCAAACACTGTTAAATCGACTCAGACGGAGATAAATCAACTTGGAAAAAAGAAATTTAATCGTGGGGATAGAATTACAATTTGGAGGAGAAGATAATTCGCCCAACAAGTAAAAATTCTCCCAGCAAGGTTTACAAATGTCCAGGCACATTTAGGAGTGACCTCGACAAGGTAATTCATCCCATCAATTACGAGGAATCGACCAACAAAAGAAATTAATCATCCCATGAACAATTCAACTTCCTAGGGAGAGAGGAATATAGTCCCTGTAGATAAAAATGCCTTAGCAATTAATTTAGATTCCCATGCCATGTAAACTTGTTCGAAAAACACATTTCAATATTCGTCCATCTTCGACTTTGACAGGAAATGGATGACGAACATTGCATAATGATTGTGATTGTGGTTCTTCATTCCATTAAAATCCAATTACAGGAAACAATTAAGATAAACACATGGGAATCCAGTTCCTTGTCTCAGAAATGAATTAAACAACAAACTAAAATAAAACACAATCAATCACTAGTGAACTCAAAAAAATTTCACTGGAAACCCAAACGGGAAAAACATCTTTGAATAGGGGGCTCAGTATTTTCAGTATGGAAATTTCTGATTACAATGTGTTCTTGGATTTGATGTCTCTTTCTCTCTTGGCGAAAGGAACCATTGCAAATGAGATTGACAAAAGAAATAGGGAGAACTGGGGAATAGGGGCAAGGCCAACAAACTTGACCCTTCGTTTCTCATGCCTCATCCTTCTCTTTTATTCAATTATTAAATTATATTTAATTATGCATTTTCTTCTCATCTTCTCAGTTTTGTTCTATTAAACTTTTCGGTTTTACATTAAGATTTATTAACCTTCATTAATTATCAATTTAATATTACAAATACTGATTCTTACACCATTCATCCATCCAAATCCATTTTGGATAAAAAAACATTTTTGTTTGCAGGTGGAACATTTCTAATGACAACAAATAGTTGAGGTATGTGATTGTTTGAATATGTGCAGGGATATTAGAAATATTTTGAGCATTGATACTTCTCTCTATTAAAATTTTAGGCAAAGGACAAAAGGAATCGACTTCTAGACTCATTTCTAAGTTCCTCTTTTACCTCCCATTCCTTTTCTTTTTAAAATTCTAGTGCCTTACCCTATCTTGATTTTTTCCTCGAGGAAAGATAGAATCTTCCTTATTGGTTTTTCCAACAAGTCATCGACCATTTATTGGGAAATATTTGTCTATTCTTTCTCTAATATTTCCTTAATAGAAATGGTTATTACAATGGGGAAGGTTTCTTCAAACTCTTTGTCTAGTTTGGTTGTATTTCTCCCCATAGTTTCTACCATTTTTATAAATTGTATTTTTATTATAATTCCTTTAGATATCATCAAGTTTGGGGCTAATCAAATTTAGGTCAATTGTTTTTTTCAAAATTTCCATAAACAGGTGTTGTTGTTTTGTTTACAATCATGCACAAATATTATTTTAAATATATATACCGTGGGCACTTTTGTGGGTATGTATCCCATGCACACCATGTTTTAGGGATATTATAATGGAAAAGGGTAATTAAATATTGAAAAATACCAAAAATCAACCAATGTGACCATTTTGGGATTTGATACCAATAATATCAAATTGATTTATCCAATCAAGTCAAAAATAAAATTGAATATAAAATTAGATGATATATTGATGAGGTTTCATCATGTGATTTTCATCACATTGATGGAGATTTTTTGTTGGTATTATTGGAGTATTGGTCTGATTTAGGGGGGATACATATTCATGGAGCCCCTTCTATTCATTTCATTTGATCACTTGATGGAGATATTTGGTTGGGGGAGTCTCATTTATCTTTGGTTGGATGGTGATTGTGTTGGTTGCTTGGTGGTCTTCTCACATGTTCTTTCCTTGTTGATCGCCCCTTGGTTGCACTTTTGATGGATGTGGAGAACTATATTCCATTATGGTGGTTTGGTATATATGTTTATCTTGGATGGGGGTGATGGTTCTAGCCCCCCCAAGGGGTTAGATGATGATGGTTGGGAGATATATGTTTCGTGATTGTTGAAGTTTCCTAGTGACCTTTGCATGATGATGTGGTATTATTTGGTGGCACTAGGAAGGGTGTTCTACATGGTCTTTATATGTTGGATGTATCATGGGGGATACACTTGATGGTTAGATAGGTTAGCCTTTTTGTTATGTTCCTTTATGTTATGATGTTGCTATGGTGGGATGATTCATGTTGCCTTTGTGGGATTTTCCTATGTGATTTAACTTTATAATGTCACATTTGCTAGACATAACCCATGGTGGAATGTATTTCACGATGTTAGTACCATCATTGATATGTTATTTCGTAAGTTTTGTTAAGTTTTCAATGAGATATGCCTCATGTATTCTCTTTAAATTTCATGTTTAGTTTTAATTGAACCATAACTATTGCAGCAAACCAAGATCACAAGAAGAATAACCATGCACAAGAACACAAGAGGTATCATGGGAAACCCTTCTCAACAAGGGAAGAAAACCTGGCCAATCCTTCGTTGTATTCTTCAAGAGAAAGACCTCCCACATGTTGGCAGCCAATCATTTTTTTTAATAGCTCTTAAAAAATGCTACCTACACCCCTTGTCTCATTAATGAAAAATCATCGTCGCATTGTGCTTCTAGGCATTTGTTTCATTTTTGCGACAATTGCAATTTGGTCTCGATTTGATTTTCACAACTGTAAGTGTGAAAATACCTTTTTCATCGTTTGGACTATAGTCGTCTTTTATTGATTTCTCCAAAAGACTTCACCATTGGTTTATCACGTGATTGCTAAAGGTTTTCTCGAACTTATGTTTTTGAGCATTATCTTACCTCGATTGCGCATTTGGATATGTTTGATTGCTAAGCCTTTGGGCATAAAATTTATTTAATTTCATTCTGATCTTATGAAAGTTATAATGGATTTGGTCTTATTGCTTTTATCCTTATTGCTATGGACTTTTCACTCAGTTATTATATGAGGAATTTTGGATCATTATGTTCGAAAGACTTTGGAATTCAAACACTTCAATGTGCAAACGAATACATTGGTAAGTTTATGAAGTTTAATTCAAGAAATAGCAATGGTTTGAAGGCGCATGGATTAATCATATTGGATTTTACAAGTTAATGCTTGGTATATTGTTTGGTTGATACTACGTTGAACGATTCATAATTCCAAACCATGTATTGGCATTGATTAATTTTAAAACCTTGATGTTGAACGATTCATTGACACGGTACACGATGGATATGATGGTTGATCGAGCTGTACATTTGGCATGAGTATAACGCATGGTATTGGTTCTGCTCCGGTTGATTGGCACGTTAATACGATTACACACCTATTTGTTGGCCGATACACATGGTATAAACGATTATGTTTTGATAACATTGTACTCAGTCAATTAATACAGTGCATGGCGGTGGTAATCCCACCACCTTCGCATGCATGCAGTTAATTCCGGTCTATTCGAGCTTTGAAGCCATCAAACCTATCGTTTTTCAACTCTGTGCATTGTTTCATTCACTGTGAATCCTATCATGTACAGAGGTTATGGCTCCTGTCGTAAGGGCCGAGCCTAACGGGTGCCAAGCACTGTTGACATTCAGTGGTGCATGTAGCGACCTGGAACAATACGGGTGGCTTGCTTTCATAAGGAAGTTTGATGGTTATGACCTCACAGTAGCTCGGCAATTTGCATTGTCATTCGATGGCTGCCGAGCCAAAGTGGGAGATGTCCAGCTTGAAATTACTGAAGAATTTCTCAGCCTAGCCACCAGCTTACCTGCCAAGGGACAAAAATGGTCAAAAAGTTGCAAGGTAGATGATGTCCCATGGACATTACTGTTCCAATCTCGCACAGTGAACTCATGCGACAGAGGATTACCTGCAAAGATGTTGAAACCCCGCTGGTATGATCTCTTGAT
>ML777923.1:858031-897684 GCA_009831015.1 Picea engelmannii
CCTGTGCAAACCGATAATGGTTGTTTTATCTCATACGATTTTGATCACCATTAATTGCATTCATGGAACAATCTTGTTAAGATTTGATTTGATTTTACAACGATTGGGAAAACAGAGTATTCCCACTCTATCCCGATTGTATTATGTTCGATTTGGTTTGATTGAAAGGATTTATTTTTCTTAAATCATTTATAATTTGTAATGATTGGATTCGATTTGATTTTGATTATATATCTAGTCCTATTTACTATTCTAGACCAGCTACAGAATCAGAAGATTCTGTAGCTAAGTCTATAGAGTCATTTTTTCTATTATTTTCTCAATAAAATACTCCTCTAACTTGATCTTTATGTCTATTACAGGAAAATTCGAATTTGTTATGGATGTGAGGAGCAGTTGGAAGATATCTTAAAGATTCCACTTACATTTTTAGTCACTTAGTTTAAGAGATTTTTGGGATTATTCCCAGATTGTGTAAATTGTTTGCTATTATTCACAAGGATGTTTTACCTTGTGAGAAAACTTATATAAACCTATGGTTTTGTAATAATCCATAATCATCAGTTGGTGGAAGAACATGGATATGTAACTCTAATTCAAACTGGAGCAGAATTGATGCGTTGTTATAGCTTTTTCTTTTCAATATATCGACACTTTGTTCCAAGTTTTGTATATCATTCTGTTTATGGTTTAGTATTACTTTGTTATCTAAATCACATGCATTTGATATAATTTCTTATTGTTAGACATATCTTGTTGCTTCCTAAGAGATAAAGAATATAACAGTTGTTGATTCATTTTATGAATGATAGCTTTGTCTTCTTCGTAGATTGAATTGTTATATATAAGTTTGTTGCACAATAGGTTTCCCTTTTGCAGGAGATTTATCATCATAAAACTGTTATGATTTCTTTTATGTATTGTCTGTCCTGTAACATACTTCAAGAAGCAGCATAGCTGATCGTTTTCGAGAAGCTTAAGGGCTAAATGGTGTGAATTACTTCCTCCAACCAGCTTAAGAAGTCATCTTGCACAGGGCAGACTTGGAGCGTTTCCAAGTCAACTAGTTAGGTGTTTATTGCTTTGATTAATTAGTATAATATAAATGATAGTTTAGTTAGATTTATATTACATTGTTTAATTTCAGTAATATAGATTAGATTGTTTAATTTTAGTTAGCTTTATTTCTTTTTCATAAATACAAAAAGATAAAAAGAGATTCTTGGCTGTCTCAGGGCAGCGATCACTTTAGTTTCACAGGTTTTAATCAAATCTGTAATTTGTCCATATTGTATATTTGTGAATAAGGAATATCATAACTGATAATTAGGTAGTTGATTTGAGTTATTATAATCATAGTTAGTATCTTGTATATATAAGTAGTTAGTAATTTATAGTTAGATTAGTGTAGTTAGTTTAGTTTGCTTTATTAGTTTCTAGTTTCCTTTATTAGTTTAGTTCTTTGTCTTTGTTTTATTAGTTTCTAGTTTCCNTTTAGATTTCTTAGCTCAAATCATTTCTCTTTGGTTTCCATACGAGACCTTAGGGCGGCCAACGGAGCCGTTAAACTCGTCAGGGTGGTCCATTCCAAACGGCTTGGGTTATTAGACAACCCCGGACCAGTTCCACTCTCCCAGTTGATGGACGGTCAGTTTCGCCCGTCAACACCACACCATCACCAAACCTAGCACACAAGAGGGTGTTGTAATTTTCATAATTTCAAACCACAACTTATGAAATCATGAGATGACACAATGATAAGTGTATTTCCTCAATGGGGATTCACCTTTATTTATATAAGACTTGTCACATCAAATGATGTGTCTATTGGAAAAATAGGGCCGACCTCAATAACTCAAAATATAATTAATAATTACCATATTAATTATCTTTTACATTAATTATCTTTTATATTAATTATCTTTTACATTAAGGTGGGGTTGACCTATAACCTTTACATTAAAAAAAGGGTTACAAGTAAGTCTGACTCTTGAACAATATAGCAAGGGATCTCATACACCCACTAGTTCTCATCCACTAGGGGCACATCCACAGGGATGTCCACATATCTATCTCACTACGTCTCACAGGAGAACCACACTCACTAGTGCTCAGCCACTAGGATCACGTTCACTTGTTCTCATCCACAGGCATGTCCAACTCAACAGATCTTCTTTCTCACTGCATTAAACAGGAGAGTCATCTGGAGTTCATCATCTCAACTCTCTTCTCAGAGGAGGCTAATACACCATTTCATCTATGTCTCAGAACGATGCACCCAGCTCATGGGAATTCACATGTTCACCTGTGCTTAGCCACAAGCATGTCCAAATCAACAGATCTTCTTTCTCACTACGTTACACAGGAGAATAATCTGGAGTTCTTCTCAACTCTTTGTAAGGAAGAGGCCAGCACAATGTTCCATTTATGTCTCATATAGGAACCACGCACACAACTCAAGGGCTCTCTCTTAGGTCTGTGTCCTGGAGGATGTATCATGCAGTTGTAATCATCAACACTCACTCTCAATTAGGGAGGCATTCTCCATCAAGCCAAGTCTCGCACGGAAGTATTCAAACTTCGTCCTGGCTTTAATCATCAACACTGCCTCTTATCTAGGGAGGTAATCTCCACCAAGCTAGTTTCTCACAGAAATACTTGAACTTCATATTGGAAAGCGGTTTGGTGAAGATATCTACAAGTTTCTCATGTGTAGGAAGATATTGCACGTGTACTTCTTTCCTCTGCAACATGTCTCTGATATAATGATAGTTTATCTTAATGTGTTTCGATCTATCATGAAACAAAGGGTTCTCAGAGAGCTTCACACAACAAGTAATAATAGGATCCATCCCATGATCAAATAAATCTATCAGAAGCCACACTACTTCACAGACTGCCACACTCAATGCTATATACTCTGCTTATGTGGCACTCAAGGCCACAGAGCTTTGTTTCCTGCTGCACCAGGAAACTATGGTAAACTCCAAGGTAAAACAACAATTAGATGTGCTTTTCAAGTCCACTATACTCTTTTCTCAATATGTATCGGCATATCCCTGCAAACTCAAGTTCACACTGGAGGCATATCTCAGTACATATCCAACTGTGCCTCATATATATATCTCAATACATGCTTTATTGTTATCCAGTGAGTCTATC
Organism: Picea engelmannii; assembly: GCA_009831015.1. NCBI lineage: Eukaryota > Viridiplantae > Streptophyta > Pinopsida > Pinales > Pinaceae > Picea > Picea engelmannii. The sequence goes on from ML777923.1 coordinate 861,194, forward strand.
TTGGCTAAATCATGGATTGACTAAGCACATTCGCTATGTATCATATATCAGGTCTGGTGTTAACCAGATACATCAATGATACAATCAGTTGTTGGTACACATGTGTATCAATCTTGTATGAATCACCATCATTTATTTTTCGTCAAATCCCCCACCATCGGTGTACACATGTGTTTGCATTATGTCATACAGAACTTCTTTAATATCCCCACTGTATATTTTCATTGACTTGGGAAAAGTATCATTGGTCCTCTGTCATACTTCTTGTCCCAAGAAGCAGTGAATCATACCCAGATCCTTCATCTTGAAATCAGAATTCAAAGCTTGCTTGTAACAACACATCTTCTTGAATAAGTCATCAAAATCAGGCTCTCGTCACCAACAATGTAATAGCATAGGTTTGTATCAGCAACACTCTTGTTTAAACCCAAACTTCATTAAGAATCCATAGGTTTGTACAGATGGGAGTGCATCGGGATACTGGATCAATATGCCTCATCATAGTTCAATCCCTCTTCTTGTGAGAATCCTCTGACTACAAGTCTCGTTTTTGTATTTCTCGACACTTCCATCAGTTGCATGTCTTTCTTCATCTTGCGGAGTTTGTCAAGTCTAGACAATCCTTTTATGGCCTACTATAAATTCCCTGGGAATATCAACTGGAACAACTAGATCAACTGTATCAATGGTTGTCTCCCTCTGAACTGCTAAGGGGGAGAAGGTATTTGTCTTTTCCTTCTTCTCAAATACTTTTGAATCCCTCTGAGTCAAGTGACTCCCTCTGAAGTCTTGAAGGAAAAACATCTTCCTTTATTGTTAACCTACCTGGAACAAGGAAACAAACAAAAAAATTTAAGGATTGTTGTCACATCTACAACATCTACTTGTAATGTAGCATGATAATTAAAACAATAAAACCTGGAGTCTTCACTTCTAGTGTGTTGTTCTTTTGAATGCACTGAGACTTCTCCAGGGCCATGATTGCACCAAGGGTTCCTTCCCCCTGCAAGTACCCTTATGACAATGATGCAAATCATATATATATATATATATATATATATATATATATATATAAGTGCCTACCTAAGAATGTACACCAATGGAGGTTCTGCTTGTTTGTCAATGTCATGATGATCAATGACATTCCTCGCTTGTTTTCTTTGTAGCCACCTATACCACACAAGTTTCTGATGAATTCTGCATCAATCTTTACTGTTGTATCTAATATGAGAGTATCACATATTAGTAATTTTTCCCTTCTACTGGTGGTGTAACTTGTTATGATTGTTTTAGTTTATCAAGGTCATGTCCATTGTTGACATTCAACAAAATTCCAAACACATTGTTGTAGCTATCCTTGTAGCTTCTTTTGCTACTCAACACTATTACATCTTGACTTTAGATCTCTATTTTAAGGGTTTCAATTTGGTATGTAAACAACATCTTCAATGAACTTAGGCAAGTCATCAACATCCTTCTATGTTTGTTGGGATATACACCAGCACCACCATTAAACACTTGCATCAATATATATGACATCAAATGATGGTAGAATGGAGCAATAAAACAGTGTAGATATAACTCATAAATTTGACTTGTCCACGGGTCTTAGTAACTGTGTTGTCATAGGTCTGTAATGTCACTTAATTAGCCCTTAAAACTTCCCATAATTTCCTCTTAACTCTGCTCGGGTATGTACCTCATTTCTCTTGGTTGTATATGTAGGTAGTATAGATCTTAGAACAGACCTTAACCTTTACAAAAAGTTTTGAAGCTTTCCTCAATATCTTCTGAGAGACTGACTATTAACTGAACCACATTCTCTAGATTAGTGGATGTTTTCTTTTCACCTCTCTACATTACAAGACCACAATTTTCTACAATCTTCTCACTCCTTCTCTCAACTCCTACTTGAAGGGATATTGCATTTTCCCTTTCATATTTTAGGTGTCTGGGTTTGATGCAATGACTGACAGGGAGTTAGGATAGTACTCGATGATTCCCTCCTTCTAATGCCTGGAATACTTACAACCCACAAGGATTGTCCCACAGATCTCCTGCTACCTTTTTCCACTAGTACAGCTTTAGAACAAGCTTGGAATTTGTTGTTGTTATAGTGTTGTTGCATCCCTCCTTCATTGTTCAAAGTCTTCCCTCAAGGGTTGTCCAAAATCACTCAAGAAGCCATTGTTGCAACCCACTAGTCTTGTTGTCCTAAACCTCTAGGATACCCCTTAAACTACCCTTAAGTTTTTGCCTCAGCTCCTATACATAAGCAATCCTTTTGCCCTCCTGTAGTTGTTGTTGCATCCCTTACCTAGTTGTCCAAACTCACCCAGCATCCACTCCTAGGTAGGTCGAGCTCCCTGGAATGCCTAAACACCTTCAACACTGCCTCCAAGGCTTATTTCTAGCAGGCCAAGCCCTTGTACCAGCCTGTGGCTAACCCTTGGCACCTGACCAAGCCCTCCTTGAGCCTCCTCAAGCTTGGCCAAGTATCCTTTTGGGTTACGGTTAGTTTCTCCTAGAAGGACGAGCCTCTCCTATACACCTTTGTTGTTCAACAGTTTCTCCTTTGCTCTAGCCTCCTCTCCCATATTCATAATTTTGTCTTAGGGTCCGGTCCTTTCTTTCTACCATATAAAATTTTAAGGAGGGTTTGGCCCTTCCCTTGAGGTGGAAGTGGGGTACCAAAGAAATTTAAAAGAGGATTTGGCCCTTTCCTTCTATGCAATGGAAGCAAGGGTTCAATAGGCTTTTAGGTGACCACGGTCTTCCTTTAATCTAGAGCAAGTGGTACTCTTCAAACCTGCTCTGATACCATGTTAAGTTTTTAATGAGATATGGATCATGTATTCTCTTTAAATTTTCTGTTTTTTTTACTTGAACCATAACTATTGTTGCAAACCAAGATCACAAGAAGAATAATCATGCACAAGAACACAAGAAATATCCTGGGAAACCATTCTCAACAAGGGAAGAAAACCCAGCCAATCCTTTACTATATTCTTCAAGAGAAAGACCTCCCACACCATCACCAAACCTAGCACACAAGAGGGTGTTCTAATTTTCATAATTTCAGACCACAACTTCTGAAATCATGACATGACACAATGATAAGTGCATTTCCTCAATGGGGATTCACCTTTATTTATATAAGATTTGTCACATCAAATTATGTGTCTATTGGCACAATAGGGCCAACCTCAATAACTCAAAATATAATTAATAATTACCATATTAATTATCATTTACATTAATTATTTTTTATATTTAATTATCTTTTACATTAAGGTGGGGCTGACCTGTACCCTTTACATTACAAATAGGGTTACAGGTAAGTCTGACTCTTGAAAAATATAGCAAGGGATATCATACACCCACTAGTTCTCAACCACTAAGGGAACATCCACAGGGATGTCCAAATCTCTATCTCACTACGTCTCACAGAAGAACCACACTCACTAGTGCTCAGCGAGTAGGATCACGTTCACCTATGCTCATCTGCAGGCACATTAAACTCAATAAACCTTCTTTCCTACTACATTACACAGGAGATTCATATGGAGTTCATCATCTCAACTCTCTGCTCAGAGGAGGCTAATACATCATTTCATCTCTGTCTCATAATGATGCACCCAGCTCATGGGAATTCACACATTCACCTGTGCTCATAAACAGGCACGTCCAACTCAGCAGATCTTCTTTCTCATTGCGTTACACAGGAGAATCATATGGATTTCTTCTCAACTCTCTGTAAGGAGGAGGCTAGTACAACATTCCATTTATGTCTTAGATAGGAACCACAACCCAACTCAAGGGCTCTCTCTCAAGTCTATTCCTGGAGGATGTGATGCAGGAGCATCGTAAGAAGCCAGCAAAGCAAGCACGAAGGCAGAAGACAACTGAAATTGCACCAGCGCATATTTTGAGGGTGTTTTGAATTTAGATAAAGAAACTTTAATGTAATAGTTGGGGGATGTAATTGCACTTAAATGTTTTGGAGATTGTAAATAGATCTTGAGCGTTCCTCTCATTTGTCGGATATGGAGGCATTTATTTGTATTAAATGTAAAGTAGGTAGCTTTTACTTTTGATTAGATATCTTAGAGCTGTAGGAGGGAAAAAAACTCGTAAAAGACGCCCTCACTTGTATCATTGTATTATGAAGAACATTGTAAGTTGTAGAGTTGTAGAGAGAAAGAACACAGAGAAGAACCTGTGTACAGGAATACTTGAGTTAATATAATAAAGATTTGACTCACGTTCATGGTGTTATTATGCTTACTGTTTACATCTGTTTAATGGTATGTTTACAGTTGTTTTGTTTCTCTGTTATGCATGTATTTCAATATGATGTGTATGCTCCTGATTTCATGTTGAACGTATGAAGTCTGTGAGAAGAGAAGTATGAGTTTCAATTGTTTCTCATCCTGAGAATTCCTACAAAGAGTGCAGTGAATGTTTGCAAGGAGTGCATTGATGAAGTTCTAAGTTTTATCTCAGAAAGATCAGGAGGGATACCATTGTTCTCACTTCAGCACAAGTGCAGGTGTATCATAGAGCCTTGCAAGGTGTGCACAGGCGAGTGGAAGCCTTATCCTTTACCAACTAAAGAGGAAGTTTGAAGGACTATTGTTGCAAAGAAGTCCATAGATTCGAAGGGTCAAATAACTAGAGGTTATTTGTGAATGCCACAAGGAGTGCATGCAAGGATCCCTTAGAAATCCTCGAGTTTGCAAGTGAAAGCTTATAAGGTTTGATGCTAGAGTGTTTGGTGGAGGAGTCTTTCAAAAATCTGAGTGGATGGTGGAAACGCTTCGAGGATAAGTACCGATTTGTCAAAGACCGTTGGATCCAGTTGAATAGCGAGAAGATCAAGGTTGAGTGGTTTTCATCACTCACAAGCTCAGGAGGAATAGAGACCGTTGGATTCAGATCAACGAGGCTCGTTGATCTCGTGGTTGAATTTCGTTGTTTCAGAATTCGGGAAGTAAAGAAGGCTATGACTTGGAGTTGATAGTTTCAAACTCCCGATTCGCGAAGTCCAGATCAAATCAGGATCATCAGATCGCGGGAGTTGAGAACCATTGATTTGTGGCAGGATATACTATGGTTTTGGTTATCGGGAGGAGGGAGTTGTTGCATAGAAGCTCGCCGATACGCAAAATCCCAGATACCGAAAGATTGGGCCCTAGGTTTTAGTCGGACGTCACATAAGGGAAAAGTCAAAGGGAGGAGTCAGAGACCCGTTAGCCTTTTCAGGGTTTTGGGGATTGAAGAGATAGAAGGACTCACATCTGGGATCGTGAAGTCGTGAAACCCAAAACACTCTTCCAAGTGAAGGTTGTGGTCATATCGACGATCACGTGGGTGATATTTGGCGCTTAGTGCTTGTTTTCACAGGCATAACTCATAAGGACCTGTGGATACACACTAGCGTGTGTTGGATATTTCTGCAGGAAATCAAAGAATCAATTTGACTCAAGGGGAAGATTAAGAACAATCCTAGACCGGGAGGTCATGCAGAACCTGCTGAGCTAGGGGTGTTGCACCAGAGTGGTATTAGAGCCTACCATATTTGTTTATGTATGCGAGAAGAGACAAGGGGATAGTTGAGATTCAAATTCTACGTGAACAGATTTGAAGCAATGTTGCCCAAAAGGAGAGAAAGATCTATGCCCGATACAGCCGTGGAAAGGAAAATGAAAGAACTATGTGCTCGGTTAGATGCTATGGAGACAACACAGAGGTAGACAGTTGATGTTGGAGATGTCAGTGAAGCCGAAAGAGAAAATGAGGCTAGAGTTGAAGAAGAAGTTGTAGCCGAAGATGCTACAGAAGAATGTATATTCAGAGATGTTGCAAGAATCGGAGCCAGAGAAAAAATGGACATTCTAATGTATGAAGGCAACTTAGACGTTGAAGAATTGCTAGATTGGTTTAGAGCTCTGGATAAATACTTAGACTATGAGGATGTTGAGGAAGATAAGAAAGTGAAACATGTTGTCACTAGACAGAAGGGTCATGCATCATTGTGGTGGGATGAACTGCAGGCTGACAGGCGTTGCAAAGGCAAGCAAAGAAAAAAAATATGGGATGTAATGGTTGAAAAAATGAAATCCAAGCTTATACTTAGAGACTACCAGATCAATCTGTTTCGAAGAATGAAAAACTTGAGACAAAAAGGGATGACAGTGAAGGAGTACACTGAAGAGTTCTACAGGATAAACATTAGATCAAGTCATCAAGAAAGTGATGATGAAAAGGTTGTCAGATATATGAATGCTCTAAGATATGGCATTCAGGATGAGATGATCATGATGACAATAAGGAATGTAGAATATGCTTATCAAATGGCCCTGAAGGATGAAGAGAAATTGGCCTGAAATCAAGGTCAAAGAGGCTGAGCCAGAAGTCAGAGCAGAGGATAATCAGTTGCCCATGACAAGACTCAGAAGCCCAAGGATGAGGGAAATAAACCTCATACTTATCCTGAAAAAGGAGGAAGCTCACAGGGAGGACAATATACTGACAGAAATACTTTTCCGCGAGCTAGAGGAAGAGGAAGAGGCAGAGGAGGAGAAATAAAATGTTTTGCCTATGGAAAGATCAGATATAAATATTTTGAATGTCCCGATAAAAAGAGAGATGGAGGAGGAGAAGCTAAAATTTCATAGGCGCAGAAGAGAAATGTTGAGACAAAAGACACAGAGGGCAGAAGATCCCTCATGATGAGGAAAATTCTCTTGAAGCCAGAGAAGGAAGAAGAAAATCCAATCCAGAGGAAAAGTTTGTTTCAAACTTCTTCCAAGACAAAGGATAGTGTATGCAAGGTGATAGTTGACATTGGAAGCACAGATAATCTAGTATCCACAAAAATGGTGGAGAAGCTGCAATTGGAGACTGTTGCACATTCGAGCCCATACAAAGTCTCGTGGTTACAAAAGGGACATCAGGTAACTGTCACTAAACAATGTTTAGTTGAATTTAAAATAGGGGGATATAAGGATGAAATTTTATGTGATGTTATTCCCATGGATGCTTGTCATCTTTTGTTGGGGATATCATGGAAATATGACATAAATGTTGTTCATGATGGGAGAAAGAACACCTACACATTGGAGAAGAATGGTAGGACGCACATGTTTCTGATAATTAAAAACGAGGTAAAAGCAGAAGCCAACAATACTATACTTCTCATGAGTGGGAAGGAACTTCTTGATGAAGTCGAGAAATAAGAAGACATGCAATTTGCAGTGGTGAGAAAACCTAGAGTCAACTTAACCAGTACCAAGATATATGATCTACCTGAGGAAATTCAAGAACTGTTGGAGGAATTTGTTGACATAGTAGTGGGTGAATTACCTTGTTCGTTGCCACCCATCAGGAGCATAAGTCATCACATTGATCTTATACCTAGAGCAAGTTTACCAAAAAAAGCAACGTACAGATTGACGTCGCGGGAGAATGAAGAGGTTAAGAAGCAAGTTCAGGATTTGATGGATAAAGGGTTGGTTAGAGAAAGTTTGAGCCCATGCGTTGTACCTACAGTGTTAAGTCCGAAGAAGGATCGTGGATGGAGAATGTGTACAGACTCGAGAGCCATAAACAAAATCACCATCAGGTATAGATTTCCTTTACCCGGGATGGATGACTTGATGGATTTCTTGAGTGGAGTAGAGTTTTTTTCAAAAATAGATTTGAAAAGCAGATATCATCAAACTTGAATGAGAGAAGGCGATGAATGGAAGACAACATTCAAGACAAATGAAGGGTTGTATGAATGTCTTTTCATGCCATTTGGCTTGATAAATGCACCCAGTACTTTTATGAGACTGATGAACAAAGTCTTGAAATATTTCATCAGAAAGTTTGTAATCGTGTATCTTGATGATATATTGATCTTCAGCAAGACTAAGGAAGAGCATCTGAAGCATTTAACTACCATAATGAGGAAGTTGTGGGAAGAGAAATTGTTGATAAATTTGAAGAAATCATCTTTCATGAAAACAGAACTCATTTATTTGGGATTCGTGATCTCTTCTAATGAGTTGAAAATGGATCCTGAAAAGGTAAAAGTGATCGAGGATTGGTCATTGTCCAGGAATATCTTTGAAGTCAAAAGCTTCCATGGATTGGTTGGTTTTTACAGGAAATTCATCAGGAATTTTAGCGGGATATGTGCATCAATGATGGACACAGTCAAGAAAAGACATAAATATTTTCATTGGACAGAGGAAGCAGAGAAGAGTTACAGGTTGTTGAAGGAGAAGATAACTGGACAGCCAGTTTTGGTTCTGCTAGATTTCAACAAAATATTCCAAGTCAGATGTGATGCAAGTGGATTTTCGATTGGAGCAGTCTTGAGTCAAGACAATAGGACAATTGCATACTTTAGTGAGAAGTTGAATGAGGCTAAGGTGAAATATTCCACGTATGACAAATAATTTTATGCAGTCATACAAGCGCTGAAGAAGTGGAGGTATTACTTGGTCCCGAAGGAGTTTGTCTTGTACAGCAACAACCATGCTTTACAATTCATAACTCGACAAGAAAAATTGAACTAGAAGCATGCAAAATGGGTTGAATACATGAAAAAATTTACTTTTGTTATAAAGAACATTTCTGGAACTGCTAACAAAGTTGTTGATGCTTTGAGCAGGGAATGTTTGATTCTACAAGTGTTCAGGGTGAAGATCTTAGGTTTTGATAACCTCAAGGAGATGTACAAGGATGATTCAGATTTTAAAGAGGCTTATGAAGCATGTGAGAATACAGTTCTCAGATACAGAAGCCAATGGACTAAATATTTGATTCAGGATGGTCTATTGTTTTGAGGAAATCAGTTATGTATTCTGAAGAGTTCTATGTGGGAGAATATTCTGAAGGAAAAGCATAGTGGAGGATTGGTTGGACACTTCAACCATGACAAGACATTTGCGCAACTAAATGGGTCATACTATTGGCCAGAAATTCGTGAACAGGTGCAGAATTTGCCAGCACACGAAGGGAAAAAGACAGAATACAGGGTTGTATAAACCATTGCCAATACCAGAGAGGTCGTGGGATGTGGTGAGCATGGATTTTGTGTTAGGAATGACGAGCAAATAGAGAGGTTGTGATTCAATCTTTGTGGTAGTTGATATATTTTCAAAAATGGCACATTTCATTCCATGTCAAAAGACCAGTGACGCGACACATGTTTCCAATCTTTTTTTCAAAGAAGTTGTTAGACTTCACGGCTTACCCAAGAGTATTGTATCGGACAGGTATACAAAGTTTATTGGTCATTTCTAGAGAACATCATGGAAGAAGTTGGGGAATAATTTATCTTTTAGCTCAGCATATCATCCTCAGAAGGATGGACAGACTGAGGTAGTAAACTGAAGTTTGGGAGATTTGTTGAGAAGTTTGGTATCTGAACATCGCAGTCAGTGGGATCAAATTCTGCCACAAGCGGAATTTGCATATAACGATTCACCAAACAGGAGTATAGGGCAGAGCCCATTCCAGATAATGTATGGAATGAAGCCGAGAGGAGTATCTGAGATGAGGGACTTAGAGAAGTGTGAATTCAGGAGTGCTAGCACGGAGGATTTTGCAGCAGAGATGCAAGAGCTCCATAGTAAAGTTAGAGAGCGATTAGAGAATTCCAACCAGGAATACAAGTGCATAACAAATTAGCACATGAGAGAACTTCAATTTGAAGTGGGTGATTTGGTTTTGGCACATCTCAGGAAATAAAGGTTCCCAAGGGGAACATACAATAAGTTGAAAATGAAGAAAATTGGACCGTGTAAGATCATAAGAAAGTTTGAAGCAAATGCTTATGAGATTGAATTACAATATGGGGTAGGAATATAGCCCATATTCAACATAAAATATCTGTATCCTTACCGAGAAGATGAATCAGAGAGATCAGAGGATCAGAAGGAAGTTCAATGGGTTAAACAATTACTTGTAGCTGAAAAGCCACAGATGGAAAAGATAATTGATTAGAGAGTCGGAAAGAAGACCCGAAGGAAAACATACTTTGAATATTTGTTCAAATGGAAGGACACTCGATTGAAGATGCCAGTTGGGAGAGCGAAGCAAATATCCAAACACATGGACAAATATCAAATACTTGTTATGCGGAGGATTTTGCAGCAGAGATGCAAGAGCTCCATAGTAAAGTTAGAGAGCGATTAGAGAATTCCAACCAGGAATACAAGCACATAACAAATCATCACAGGAGATAACTTCAATTTGAAGTGGGTGTTTTGGTTCTGGCACATCTCAGGAAAGAAAGGTTCCCAAGGGGAACATACAATAAGTTGAAAATGAAGAAAATTGGACCGTGTAAGATCATAAGAAAGTTTGAAGCAAATGCTTATGAAATTGAATTACCATATGGGGTAGGAATATAGCCCATATTCAACATAAAAGATCTGTATCCTTACCGAGAAGATGAATCAGAGAGATCAGAGGATCAGAAGGAAGTTCAATGGGTTAAACAATTACTTGTAGCTGAAAAGCCACAGATGGAAAAGATAATTGATCAGAGAGTCGGAAAGAAGACCCGAAGGAAAACATACTTTGAATATTTTTTCAAATGGAAGGACACTCGATTGAAGATGCCAGTTGGGAGAGCAAAGCAAATATCCAAACACATGGACAAACAGTGTAGGATATCATGAACAGGAGTTCATAATTTTTCAACCAAGGGAGTATGATGCAGGAGCATCGTAAGCAAATAGCAAAGCAAGAACAAAGGCAGAAGACAGTTGGAATTGGACCAGCACATATTTTGAGGGTGTTTTGAATTTGAATGAAGAAACTTTAATGTAATAGTTGGGCGACGTAATTTTCCTTAAATGTTTCGAATATTGTAAATAGATCTTGAGCATTGCTCTCATCTGTCGGATATGGAGGCATTTATTTGTATTAAATGTAAAGTAGGTAGCTTTAACTTTTGATTAGATAGCTTAGAGTTGTAGGAGGGAAAAAAACTCGTAAAATACGCCCTCGCTTGTATCATTGTATTATGAAGAACACTGTAAGTTTTAGAGTTGTAGAGAGCAAGAACATAGAGAAGAACCCATGTATAGGAATACTTGAGTTAATATAATAAATCTTTGACTCATGTTCATGGTGTTATTATGCTTATTGTTTACAATTGTTGAATGGTATGTTTACAGTTGTTTTGTTTCTTTGTTATGCATTTATTTCAATACGATGTGTATGCTCGTGATTTCATGTTGAACGTGTGAATTTTGTGAGGAGAGAAGTATGAGTTTCAATTGTTTCTCGCCCTGAGAATTCCTGCAAAGAGTGCAGTGAATGTCCGCAAGGCGTGCATTGGTGAAGTTCTAAGTTTTATCTCGAAAAGCTCAGGAGGGATATCGTTGTTCTCACTTCAACAGAAGTGCAAGTGTAGCACAGATCCTTGCAATGTGTGCACAGGTGAGTGGAAGCCTTAGGCTCTAAAAACTAAAGAGGAATTTTGAAGGACTATTGTTGCAAAGAAGTGCACAGAGTCGAAGGGTCAAATAACAAGAGGTTATTTGTGAATTCCGCAAGGAGTGCTTGCAAGGATCCCTTAGAAATCCTCGAGTTTGCAAGTGAAAGCTCAGAAGGTTTGACGTCGGAGTGTTTGGCAAAGGAGTCTTTTAGAAATCTAAGTGGACGGTGGAAACACTTCGAGGAGAAGTACTGATTTTTTGAGGACCGTTGGATCCAATTGACCAGCGAGAAGATCAAGGTCGAGTGTTTTTCAGCACTCACAAGCTCAGGAGGAATAGAGACCATTGGATTTGGATCAACGAGGGTCATTGATCTTGTGGTTGAATTTCACTTTTTCGGAATTAAGGAAGTAAAGAATGTTGTGACTCAGAGTCGAGAGTTTCAAACTTTTGATTCATCAAGTCTCGATCAAATCAGGACCATCAGATCACGGGAGTTGAGAACCATTTATTTGCAGAGAGATATACCATGGTTTAGGTTATTGAGAGGAGGGAGTTGTTTCATAGCATCTCGTCGATACATGAAATATCGGGTGCTGAAAGATTGGGCCCCAGGTTTTAGTCGGAGGTCACATCAGGGAAAATTCAAAGGGAGGAGTCAAGGACCCATTAGCCTTTTCGAGGTTTCGAGGATTGAAGAGATAGAAGGACTCACATCTGGGATCACGAAGTTGCAAAACCCGAAGCACTCTTTCGGGTGAAGGTTGTGGTCATATCAGCGATCACCTGGGTGAGAGTTGGTGCTTAGTGCTTGTTTTCACAGGCGTAACTCATAAGGACTTGTGGATACAGACTAGTGTGTGTTGGAGATTTCCACGGGAAATCAAAGAATCAATTCGACTCAAGGGGAAGATTAAGAACGATCCTAGACCGGGAGGTCATACAGAACCTGCTGAGGTAGGGGTGATGTGCTAGGATGTCTCACGTAGCTATAATCATCAACAAGTTTGAGTTAGAGATGGGGTATTACATTATGATTTTATGGTAATCTAATCTTTTCCTAAGATTAGAAGGTGATTTTGATACAACAATCCATTGATGGTGGTGTACTTTAGGTTGGACCTTATTTTTTATTGTTATCATGCAAGAGTTTTTCTAGGGAGAGTGTCTTTTATTTACATGGTACAACACTTTATTAAAGTGAACCCATAACTAGCACACATGTTCATGGTGATTTAATTTGTTGGTGATTAATTGGGAGGAGGAAAATTAGCACATTAATATTAAAAACGAGAGTTGTGTTATAGCACATTACAAAGAGGTGGAAAATTTGATTCTATGAACTGGGTCCAGAATGTTAACTAGTAAGAATGATGTATCCTAATAGAGAACTTAAATATGATCCAAAAAGAACTTCTAAGTTTCCATGTAAAAATGGATACAAACGATGATAATATTAAAAAAAAAAAATTTACAAGTCATCTAAGGGTTAACCTGTTGGGGAAGAGTTCGCCAAATTGGTTTAATTACAAGCCTAACTTCTTGTTATCATTGGTTGAGATATGGCATGTGATGTCTTCTTATTTCTTACAACTATCCAACCTTCATTTGCATTTGTTGAGGTACTTGTGATACATGGATTTTCTGGATTGTTTTGATCTGGAGCTTTTTTTTTTTCTTCATACATCACCCCAGTATCATCAGTCAAATCTTTTGAGCTAGATGATAGTTGAGGTCCCTCATCTGAAACCTAAGAGGAAGACACCTCTTTCGTCGACTTCTGAGACGTAGTTGGCAACATCTTTTCACTGGATTTAGCGGGCTTCGAAATAACTTGATGGACATCATTTGATCCCACCCGCCAAGTGGATTTTCGAGGCTTTCGGTTCTTCTTGGGCTCTTTGGGACAATGGGTTGTAAGATGTCCTGTTTCAAAACAAGATCTGCAACGTAGGGAAATTCTCTCATAGTCTAGTTTATGAGACCAAGAATAATTTTTACTAGTAAGAATAACTTCGGTTGGGAATCCTTTACAGAAGTCCATTTCCATGCAGATGTGTGCAAAGGTGGAGGTGATGTGCCTTGAAGTTTCACGACTTTCAAAGTGGAACTTTCCCAAATGAAAACCAATGGCTTCAAGCGAGGGTAAGCCCCAGAAATTCAAAGGGAGGTTGGGAATCCTCACCCAAATAGGATCTAAGGAGAGAATGTCAGTAGTTGGATTGAAAGAAGGAGTCCAGGGTTTCATGCACAAACTTGAGTTGACCCAAAACCACAGACCTGAGATGAGAATCAGATCACGATCTTCCGCAATGTTGAACTCAACAATGAAGAAACCTTTAGCGCAGGGATCAATGAAATCTTGCTACTGCATAATAGGAATCCAGATGGCTGAGATCCAACAGTTGAGATCTACTAACTTTGGCCAGAAATCATTGAAATGACAAACCAAAATTACGAATATGTAGTATTCTTACTCCTCGTCATCTTGACCCATAGGAATGAAAAGGGGAGGGGCTTCCTGAACCAGAAGAGACAAAAAAGGGAGAGCAGAGATCTGTTGAATAACCTCATGGAAAGTGGCCCAAAATTTCAAAGCAGAGACTGGGTTGGACCCTGAGCAGAAGGGAAAATCCCCGTCGCCTGGGGCTCCCACAAAGAGAGACATGGTCGATTCCATTGAAGGTGAAGGAGGTTGGGTAGTAGGATCGCCACGCATGGAGGTCGCATTTGGCCAGGGTTAAGCACTAGTCGTCGCGCACTAGGGGAAGAGTTGTGTCAATGCCCACATAATTTTTTTTGTTGAATAGATATCATACCCATGTTAAAAATCTGCTACAACTCGTGAAAAATCTCAGGGTTTGAGCACTAATCTTGGCACACACATATTGAGGTTAATTTAACTATTCAAAGGTTAAATTAATCTAATTTATCCAAATTAAAGTTATTATCTTGGGCACCCTACTTTATATACTTCCTTTTCACACTTGGAGTGGATATTTGGAATTAGTTGAAGTGTTCTAGTAGTGTGCCCCCCTCTTGGGCACAACTTTCAAGGCATGTAATATTTTATTGATTTCTTAGACAAGTTGGAACACTTCTCTAGGGAACACTCTCTTGGGTTGGTTGGACACTTTTATGACATGGCATATGAATGAGTATGTTATTGATGAGTTTTAACCACCTTGGCACATTCTCCTAGGGTGCACTTCACATGGAGAATATTTTATGATTTTTTGGGTGGTTCAGGTAGTTACATGGCATAGTTTTCTAGGGCGCACCTCTCCTAGGTGCTCATATTTATTACATGGATATTTCAGCTACATTTGGCATCTTTGACCTTCATTGGAGAGCACCCTCACCTCTTTGACTTGGCATATATATTATTTTATTTGGGGTGGTTACGTAGGTTGTTATTGGGAGGCATGTGGAACATGAGGAAGATCACACATATGACTTAGCATGTTATTGTACTAGGTCTCCTTTCTATTTTGGGGGATTATTGTTGGAGTGTTTACATGTGAAAGGTTTATTCTTTCTATTTTTTTATATTCTTGGAGGGCACAGTTGTGGAGAAATTTCTTGCTATTCTTGGAGATATATATTTTATTATTTCATGTAGTTTTGGTATGCTCAAAACCCTAATTTGCCCTTATCTACTTGAATTTTCTTTGTGTAGATGGTCCACTCTCTATTTTGAATTTTTGACTACATATTTTCTTGTGGAGAGCCCCATCCACTTGGCATCTAGCATATTCATCCATGGAGTTGGTTACCTTGGAACTCACATGTGGACTGGTTGCATGCATGTATATTCTTGGAGGGTGCATTTCATGTGGACACTTGGAATTTGACTTGGTTCAATGCCTATTTTCGGTGGTGCATCCCCTTCATGAGCATTATTTGGTGCATACTCTTACTATTTTTGGATGAGGCAAAATTTCCTTAGAGAGGCTAGTTTTCACATCTTGTAACATGTTAAAACATGGATTTAGGAGAGATCTAACTACTCCATCATTATAATATTTGTTTGACTTCTCATAGAGTTAGTTAAAAGAAAATAATATTTAATTGTATGAGAGAAGAGATTTTATCTATAAAAGAGCAGCTCTCTCTCCATTGTAATGGTTGGGACTTTAGGGATTGAGGAGCTCTCCCCTTGGGCTACATTGTACTTCATTTAGAAAGCTTAATGGAAGATTGGAGGTATTGCATCCAGGGTAATTTTTAGGGGAAAAAATTCTCCAATTGGCTATTTTTTGACATTTCTAAAGAAAAACAAAATTCATTTGCCAATTTGGTTAAAAAACCGCCTATTTTTAACATAAATATGATTAAATTGGTAATATTCTCCAAAAAATTATAAGTTTTAATAGTAAATTATATTTTTTTATTCAATATTCTCCTATAGGTTATATGTATGATTTTTCAAACCAAAATAGTTGCTTAGAGTACAATACAGAGGTATAATGTGAGGCATCTATCTTATCTGAGGATTTATTTAGGTAATTCTTTCACACGTTTATTTTGTTGGAAGCTCTTTTAACTAGTCATGAAGGCCTTGTAATGGTGTATCTACCATTTGGATAATGTAATGTGAGAATTTCATTCCTCTTATATTTATTGATTTTATATTAACTTTCATTTAACAAACCAAGTTGTTGCTTGAATTAATACAACATCACCTTCATGGATTTATTTTAGAGTAGCACCCTTAGCTCTCCAAAAATAACTTTCTGCATCTATTTTCAACAAGCTAAGGTTGATTTGTGTCATGCATATGCTTATTTTCCTTATGAATTCATGCACTCTCCCTATTGGATTCATACCAATTTGACTCCATTTAGCCCATATATGAACTGGCACTTGGTCTAGAGGTTTACACCTTCGTATTCCTTTTCCACACCACTCGTTTATTTCACTTTTACTACAACCACTCATTTTGTGAAGGTTTACTCTTCATACATCACCTAGAGCTTCCACTCCATAGCCTTATAAATCCTCCCTTTTAGGGAATCCCCCCTTGAGTTGGACAATATCCAACCAAAAGTGTGAGGAAGAGTTGTTATTGTGACAGTGGGTAGCCATCCTAAGTGCACAAAACTAGCCCCTGATGCTTAGGACTTTACGTCATACAGGGGCACTAGATTTTGTTGTAACAATGCCCATTGACATTTTATGTATATTAACAAGATTCTAGAGATCAATACATGGCCTCATTAACATCTTGTATCTCTTTGTTTTGATTCTTTGTGCTTAGTCAATAATATAGTGGTCACTTAGATGAACCATGATTAAAACCTTGTGCTTTGTATTATTTATTTCTTATATTGTCATGAAGGACAAGAAGAATGATACTATGAATCAAAGGAATGGGACAAGATAGAATGAGAAGGGTCATTTCCTTTGCATTTGTGTTTTATCAAGGTTTTCAATAGCAAGCTCTGTTGTATTAATCCTTTTATTCTTTACAGAATGGGGAATTCATGCGTAAAAGCATATTTATATTTATATTTATAACATGGGTTTTCCTGAAGATATCAACTTATGTTCATAGAATTTCCAAGGCTTTGATATTTTCTCTATCATATGCCTCTTTGCAGCTATCTAAGAGACCTTTGTAATAACTTTAGATTGGACATTATGGTCATCTAAACTTTGTACTTTTTCCATGTGTGAGTTCATAGAGAAATTGAATGGCATGTTGATGAATGAGAAAGTGCCATGGCTTCTAGCTATAAAAAACGAGAAAAGTCTCATCCATGAATCCATCGATCTAGCCAAGTGCTAAATACCCCAATGACCATCTGTCCACACACCTTTAATATAAGCATTGTAAAAATAGCCAGTTACATCTCTACTGAAGAAAGTGAACTCATACATAACTTTTCTAGCTTCAATCCTTGTAATATTGTTTGCATTGCTTCTATGAGAGAACCTTCATGAGATGATGCTTCATCTTTCATCAATATAATTGATTGGCTAGGTCATTTACATAGGCTCTTATTAAGTATTTCCTTCATGATGATTGGCATGCACAACTAATTAGCATATATTTTAGGACTAATATCGAACAAGATTCACATATCTACATGGATAACATTACTTCTATGACATTATTTTCAAAAATATGGATGGTGTTCACTGTGTTGCTATAGTTTCACAAAGATTTGTAAGAGAAATATTTATCAACTTCAATGACTTGGAAAATTAGTAAAATATTCTATAATAATGCCACATCATCGATATTGTAAGGATGATCAGATTAAATGTTTATAAATACCTATAATAGTTGTTATCATACCTTATGCAACCTAGGACAACCATGGTTGAAATATGTTCCATGTGGTCAATTTGCCTCAATAAATAGTAGCATCATGTCAATGATAGTATGGTATACTATGAATTTTCATGTGTCTAGATGATGACTCGGAGATATTGTAAGGATAATCAATATTGAAGGTGAGATTGATAGCATTACACATGATGAGGAACAAAAATAAGAGGAATGTGACCAAAAGATCTAAATGGTAAGAAAGTAATCTAATGAAATTGTTATCCCCAAGGATTGGCTTAATTGGTTGAACCATCCTCCAAGGCATGTTGTCAATGGGGAGGCCATAGGTCATGGATTTTCAAGTCTACTTGAATCCCTCGAAGTCAATAGTTGTTATTGCAGTTTATTGTTGGTTGTTTAGTTGTCTATTGCCAAAGATGAATCACTTCTTTAATATGAAAATGTTTCTATGATAAACTTCAAAGAGTCCTCAATGTCCTTGTTCCTTTTGGTAAACTCTTATGAATTGATTTGACCAAGCTATTTTTAGCATTTATTGTTTCCTCATTCTTTGAGCTAGCCACTCTTGTAGAGAAACTTTTCTTATATTTTACTAATTTATCTCATTACTATGAGTTCTGAGTATATTACATTTTCAATTTTAGATGCTTAGCCTCTTTTTAAACTCCATATTGAGTTGTTGTAGCATCCCTTATGCATAATGAAAACATAGAATTTACTCTATATTCTCGTTGGATTGAGTGCAAATAATATCAAATCTACCTTCAAAAAATGAGGTGAGTTTGGGAGGAATAGGGGAAAGTGAGACCTCAACTATATGCAACATGGTGAGATCAACCATAGGTCAAAAGGTCAAAAAAAAAAATTTGTAGATGCATGAAGTTTTCTCGCGTTGAAGGAGGGACAAGTTGTTAAGATGATGAGAAAAAAAATGACCTCAAGGTTCCCTCAAGGTAGAAGCATCTAGTGAAAAGGTGGGACAAGAAACAATCACATGGGGGTTGTTTCACCCTTTGTATTAATAAGTACTTTAAGACTCAAGAAAAAGAGGACATAGAGCAAGGATTGAGACAATTCATACCATGGAGATGCAAATGACAAGTTTAATCATGGAACGGGGGATGGAGAACATGGTCTAGTGCCAATGATGGAACAAATCATAGTTGGAAGCTTAACAACAGGAAGAGGAAACTATAACTACATTTTTAGGTAAAGCCATTTTTTTAGATGAGAATTTTGCATGATTGTCTTTGAATACTAGATTCTTTCACTAAACATCAAATTTTGATGTTGATACTCCTAGTTTTGCATTTCTCACACAACGAGGTTGATAAATTTCTATAAGTGTTTCCTTTTAAGCCCTGGAATTGATTCTAAGGAGCTATGTTGCATGGTATCAAGACTGTAAGGTTTAATGTTATAAAAGCGATTCATGTAGGTTCTAGTAGTGGTTTTGCAAAGAAAGACTCCACTACAATATAAGCCCATTTTGCCCAAATCTATCCAAGAAACCATATAATCCATCAAATGCAATAGAATAGGATTTGACAAAGATGATGGTTACTATTTAATCATTGCTCAACTTAATTTTGTTGGTTTGAACTTTTTTGTTACTATGTTGAATGTTGAAGGATGTACAAAGTGCATTGTTTTTAGTCCTAGTAGTTGAAAGTCCGCCATTTTTGGATATTTGAAAATTTGTTTTGGTTTTAGCATCTAGCAAAGATTTGGAGTTATATCCTTGGAATTAATTTGTTTCCAATGTCCAAATATGAATGGTGTAATATTTAATTTATTACATATACTAAGGGTTTTCCTTTTAATTCATTCTTTCTCAGTGGGTTGATTGAAGTCTTGTCTTGACAACAATAAATATTATTGTCAAAAGATCAATACACTTAACTTTCCCAACATAAATTTCAATTTATGAAATTTGTCTAAGCGATCTATTTTGGTAAGTGGTACCCACCCCCCCATGCTTAGGGGTAACTGGAGGAGATCATGTCTCATGGCCCACAATGGAGAACATGATCTCAACCATGATGATGATCAACATGTCCATAGATAGCATCCCAACAGCCAAAATTCATCCAAATCTCATCACATTCAAGCAACCCAAAGTATGGGAGATGGTAAACTATCATCACCATGAGGTATGTTAGTCTTTATTTTATGAAAAGTGTTGTGATTAATTTGTTGGGCATGTAGATGAGAATATTTGGTTGAAGTTGGATAATGGATCACTAGTTTGGGAAATTGTGTCTATTTCCTTGTTTCTCCTTGGTGGTCAGCTTCTATGCCCTAGTCCCATGTTTTCATCGCCCAGGGAAAAGGGGTACTATTGGGGGGGCTTCACAAGAGTAATGTTCCATTCCCTGCCATGCTTAACACTTTCCATCATGGAGCCTATCATAGTGTACTAAAATTCGACATTGGGTCACGATCCATTCTCTCATGAGAAGAGGGGATGAAGGCCCAGAGGTTGATTGCAGTTTTTAATAAAAGAATAATAAAATGATGCTAAAGAAAGAAAGGAATGATAGAAAAAAGGGACTAACAAAATCTAGTCCAAACTTGAGCTCTACTCTTTTAGTGTTCACCCCAATCCCAAATAGCAATGTTAAAGCATGAAACCTTATAAAAGGGGACTTGCAAATATGATAAATTGGACTAGAAATATGGATGATAAAGGGGTTTGGAAAAAATAGCATGTAAGTATGGGGTACCTCAAGAGAAAGCACCACCCTCCACAATGGTGCTCATAGAAATGGATTCAATGACACCATGAGTCAAGAAGTAAGCCATGAAACCATACCACTATCACACTTGCTCTTGAAGGGTTTTTACTTTTCCTATCACTCTTGGGACCTATCCCTCTATCTTGATTATTTTATTTCATGTCTAGGTGGCACACCTAAAGGGTTAGATGAAGTCCCTCCCATACTTAAACTTGGCAACTTACATGGGGTCCTGGGCTGGTGTGATGCTTGAAGGGGATACTTCGGTAAATTGTCTTACATGGCTTATATCTTAAGTTACAACTTACTTTTCCTAGTTTAAGGACTAATGTTTATTATGAAATTTGGTTAACCATGTTTTATAATTTGATTTGTTTTGGATGTCCCTGATGTGTTTCTTTGAGGGGCGTCCTCGGCCTATACCCGGTACATTCTTCCTTTAATGCAGGACCTTGGTACATGTGATGGAGAGAAGTGAGTCATCCAATGACTCACCACCCTCAAACATTGGCCCTCACATCCTCAGAACCCTGAACAATGGACAGATGGGATTGGTAGGAGAAAATCCATTCATGATGCTATACAGGTGGGCTGGAAGCCCCATAGGCCAAGCAGAGCACCCCTAATCTAGATTATTTTGAGAATGAAATGAAGGTAGAGATATAAAATGAAATATAAAGAGATATTGCAATAAAAACATAAATACAACAATGCACATTTTTTATTAATGAGAGAATGTACAGAAACTGTAAAATTACAGAGTGAATGACTCACTAGAATGGTGGCAGCTTATCTCTGAGAATAGATGTGATGGCTACGCTCATTCGCAAGAATATGATGATGTTTACAATGAGGCTCTAGATGCCTTTTTAAAATAAAGAAAATCCAAAACCCTATACCCGGAAGATGAAATTCCAAAATGTTTGTGAGCCCCGATGGGGGTAGTTGGTACATCAACTTCCCAAGGGCGTAACTTTTGCATGTGATCTTTCTTTGGGAGCATGATATCTCGTTTGAAAGTTATATCCAAGGACTACACTTTTTTTGTCATAATCTATATAAATCCTACATTGTGATTGTGGCAGGCCCAAAAACGTTGTTTAGGGCCTCAAAACAACCTCGAAAGTTTAGGACCCGAAAATTTGTAGAAAAAATGCCAAGGTGGAAACCCTTGTTTTGAGACATTGGAATAGGTGGGTGGCCACCTATTTATACCTGGATCAATCCTCCCCCATTAGGAAGCAATGGTCTCCATTACTTGAAGTCCCTAGGGAAGATTTTTTTGAATCTGAACCTTGGTGAACTACTTGCCCTACAGAAGAAGTTTTCATGTTTAGCTTGTTGAAGGTTGTTATAAACTTGTTGTTGGAGGGGTTGGATATATTTAACCAATACGACTGCAAGATTTGTCACAGTGTGGGAGGAATTTTTCGGTGAAGATGCGGCATGAAGAACATGAAGGCATTTATCATAACTTGGTTTGACTGGGCGTTGTGGAGGCACCCCCGTAGGTGCAGTAGGAATATCTTGGTGCTCTTCTACAATATTTTTTATCTTCTTCCACTGGATAGAAGGGTCTTGGGCCAAGGCTGCAGTGGTTGCAGTGTCCTTCTCTTCTGACCAGGTTGTGAAGAGGCTAAACTTTGTGCTATGAGAGATTACTTTGCAGCATTTTTTTGTCAGTACAGTAGTCAGAACTACCTCTAGTATCATGTAGGGCTAACCCCCCAAAGTAACAATGATGCTACAAGCTCAAGAATCATAAACAGTATGATGCCTCCACATATATGGTTGGCCTAACAGAACATCACAGACTTCTAGTGGGGCAACATCACACAGTACCTCATCCTTGAAGGGCTTGATGCCATATGACAGGCAGCATTATTGGCTGACACAAAGATCTCGTCCCTGGTGAAGCCATCCGATGTTGTATGGTTGTGGTTGTGGTGTTTTCAGCAAATCCATCTGCTTGACGACCTCTGTTGAGATGAGGTCCTTCTGGATTCCGCTATCAACAATAAATGCAACGGGGTCCCCTTCACCCACATCTTTGAATGGAAAAGGCGCTCCTCCTCCTCGGGATCCTCTGGTTCTTCTAGTTGGATTGTTGTGGTCACGATAGTAGCTGTGGGTTCTGCGTCAATTATTTTTTTCCTTTTATTATTGTCTGAATCAGAGTCTAAGTCGGGGTTCGGCTCTACTTCTTTGAGCTTATCCACCAATGATGTTTTTGAGCGACATTCATCGGTGTTGTTCCAAGGGATTTTGTGGAAGTTGCACCACTTCTTAATGTCCTACTTCGTCTTCCTATTACCCTTCTTTTCCTATGGCTTGGACTGGTTGTATTGAGGTTTATTGTTTTGTGAGTTATGTCTTCCTTTACCATACTTTGGTTGTTGAGGATTTGTAAACCCAAATTTCTGCTTGTTCTGCTGCTTAAATTTCTGCTCGATTTTGACAGCATATCTATAAGCGGCTCCCAGTGATGATATGTCTAGAAACTCCATTTCCATTTGGATGTACCTATGTAGAGTCCCGCAGTATTTCAGAACCAGATGTCGCTCAGAGTCTTTGATACCCATCTTGGTGCGCAAGGTATGGAAGGTATTTGTGAACTTCGACATTGTTTGGTCCTTCTTTTGATGTAGCATGGTCTATCTCATGTATTGGTCGTCATAGTTTCCCACAGGATAATATTGTTCATTGACCGCATCCATAAAAAAATCCCAAGTGGGCTCGGCCTCAAATATTTCAAACTCCTCTGTGGAATTTTTCTCCCAGTAATTTTCCCACCAATGTTTGACATGGGGAAGAGCCTTAAGGAGTGTGAAGGTGATCTTTTCTTTGTCGGAAAAATTGTGAACAAAGAAATAATCTTCTAGTAAATTTAACCATTTTTCTAAATCATCAGCATCGATCTGACCTTCAAATATAGGGATATCAAAATTATCTTGTACCTTGAATGGATTAGCGTCTCCAAACTGACTGCTTGAAGAAGACACGCATGTTATTGTCGACAATCATTGAAGGATTTGGACAAAATTCTCCAACATCTCGTTCCTTTGTTGCGCGAGGGCTTTCACGAGAAACGGCTTGATGGGATCTTCTGCTCCCTTATTCCTCTTATCTTCCACTATGGGAGGTCGCTTGGGATGGAGAGTGCGGTTGATCTCAAGAGAAACTAGCTCGAGACCCAACTCTCTATACCATGACCTTGTCAGGGACATGAAGTAAGAAACGAAAAGGAGTAGCCTACTCTAATACCACTAATCCGGGTTATTTTGAGAACGAAATGAAGGTAGAGATATAACAATGAAATATACAGAGATATTGATATAAACACAGAAATACAATAATGCACAATTTTTATTAATGAGAGAATGTACAAAAACTGTAAAATTACAGAGTGAATGACTCGCTAGAATGGTGGCATCTTATATCTGAGAAGAGATGTGATGGTTATGCTCATTCGCTAGAAGATGATAATGTTTACAATGAGGGTCTAGAGGCCTTTTTAGCATAAAGTAAATCCAAAACCTTAACCCTAGAAGATGAAACGCCAAAAGGTGTGTGGGCCCCGATGGGGGTAGTTTGTAGGTCAACTTCCCAAGGGCATAACATTTGCATACAATCTTTGTTTGGGGTGCATGATAGCTCGTTTGAAAGGTATATCCAAGGAATACACATTTTTTTGTCACAATGTGGCTAAATCCTATAGTGTGACTATGGTGGGCCCAAAAAACATTGTTTAGGGCATCAAAACGGCCCCAGAAGTTTAGGACCTGAAAAGTTGTAGAAAAAATGTCAAGGTGGAAACCCTTGTTTTGAGCTAGTGGAATAGGTGGTTGGCCATCGATTTCTTCCTGGATCAACTAGGACTTATTTTGCACCAGGATCAAGGACATTGTAGCAGCATACATTTAAAGATAGTGCAGAGATGTGATGTAGCTCCCTAGGGCCTGGATGCAACACCTGGATCCTGGACGTTGGCCCTATTATCATGATGATGTCACCTTCTAGGGTATGATGTAGCTAGGATTTGATGCACACATGGGGTACTAATGACACATGGCATGGTTTTTGGTGAGGAGATACATCACTTTCTCCCACCTTGCTCAGAATTGATGCCACATGGCCTTTAGAGGCCTCATGCTTGCACTAGAGACCTTGATGTCTCACACGTGTGGGATATTTTGATGTATTTTTCATTTATTACACTTTGTAAAGGCTAAATGAGGGGTCAACCCCACTTGAAACAATTTTATGTCATGTTATGTGGACAAAGCGAGGTGCTAGCCTCATATAAGAAGGCTACCCTCACTTTCATTTTTAGGATCATCATTCTCTCACCTTTGTGAGACTACTTATGAAATTTTTGACCCTTAGGGGTCACTAGCTCTTTTTCTCTCATGCGCTATGCTTGGAAGGATATTTTATGGATTGTTTTGTTTATTTTGGATGGATATTTATGCAATTAAGGTGAAATTCTCTTGGTTTCTTGGATGAAGCAAGTAAATTTCTGCAATTATTTTTTATGCTATTAATGTTCATGGTGAAATTGTTATTTTGTTGCAAGAAGTCATGTTTATTGAAACCCTAAGGGAGTAACATAAGTTTCTATGCCTCTCACAAGATGATATTTGTCTATAATTGGTTGATTTTCCTTGCTAGGGTTGGAACCCTAAAGCCCTAAAGTGCTATCACTTTAGTATTTTATCCCTAGATAACTGATCTTTGACCTAGTTGAAGGTTCAAGAAGGGAGAAATGGTTTCTAGGGCCCAAATGTGCTTGCACCCTAGAAGTCCTTCTCCTCAATATCTAAGACCTAATGCCCAAATGTGCTTGCACCTTAGGGTTTAGATCCTACCTCTTAGTTTCAAGTAGGACAACCTTCAAGCTTGGTTGCATTGAAAGACTCCATACCTTAAAAGGCACTAATCTCATAGCAACTCTCTTGGTGAATTGATTAATAAACTCTCCCTCAAAACTCTCAAGCATTCTACTAATTGCACTAACACTAACATTAGAAAACTCATTAAATAAATTGTTGTTGTTGTAAAGGGTTTTCTACAGCCATCTAAATCACATTAATTTGTTGCATACACTAATCTAAAGGTGGCTTAACTCACTCATAAATAACATCTAACAATTGGATAATATTCTATTGGATGTATGCTTAATTTTCATGGTCAATTGTGTTATTGAACATTTATTGTTGTTGTTACAAATTATTTATTGTTGTTATAAGATTGGTTTATTGTTGCAATTTGTAATAGCCATAGCAATCTAACTTGTCTAGTGTCTAAAGGAGGTATTTATCGCATACTTTGGCTTGGAAATTATTATTATTATTATTATTATTATTATTATTATTATTATTATTATTATTATTATTATTATTATTATTATTATTATTATTATTATATATAGATACTGTAAAGTGCTTGTATTCAAACCTCTACTCTTTCTTTGACCTAGATCAATCATCCAGTGATCAAGACGGGGCGCAGTAGGCTTGGCTACTAAATTTGTTGTTTGATCCCTTGAGGTCATCAGAGAAGCCTCTCATTGTGGTGGACCTCTTCCATCACTAAAATGAGGGAACTCCCTACTTAGGTGACAGCGGTAGGTTCTTCCATAGTTACACAAGATTTGGGGATCTTGTGGACGTCTTTGCACAAGTACAAATCATGTGATAATAGTAATGATTGCCAATAGTATTTCAAGTGAAGATATCAAAATATAATGCACACAAGAGGTTGATAATATGCTTGCTAAGTTTTTTGAGTAAATATTTCAAAACATATTGTACAAAGGAGGATGTTTGCTAAGTTTTTTGTACCAACTAAATATCAAGAGTTCTAGGCCTTGGGAATGCTTATCATTTCTTTTTTTAAACTCGATGCTCAATCATCTTGAAGTGATGATCATTTTAAAAAAAACAACTCTTTCGTCATCGAAATGTGGACATTTAGCAAACATATCACCAACATCTTACACTATATGTGGCTCCATAGTGCATGCATCTCATTTTTTCAAGTTGAAAGTAGTCATCAAAATTACAACCCTTGACCTACAACTCACTGGCATTCCAGACATTGTTTCTACAGTAGGAATGCCAGTCACTTGATTATGTTGCAACAAAAAACATGCATTTGGACATCAACAACATGTTTGAGAGTCATCGAATAATATTCGATCTATCCACATGAATTGGGATTTGAAACCATAAATATGGTAACAAAATTACACTTTCTACAACAACCAGTTGTTGATAAGACGTTGATATTGCAACTAGCATTGGGGTTGAAATTATAAATATATTTCCAAAGCAATGCATCAACGTCAATCAATTGTCACTAAAGCATTGGTATTCCAATGTAAATTGGGGTATGAAATTATAAGTATGCTTCCAAAATGATGCTTTAGATGTTGGTTGGTTGTTATTATGTATCAATATTCCAACAATTGATGACATTTGAGGAAAATTAAAAATTTTCACATGATGCTCTAAGACTGTTGGAAAATTAATGATGTTTCAACACTGCTAAAGAAAAGTGTCTAAAATTGAGTTCATATAGGCTAGATTTACATAGGTTGAGGAGCCTCATTTTTACACTTGCAATTGGTGTGTTGGATGTTGATTTATGTTGTTCATAGTTGCTCAGTTTTACTTGGTTAGAGTGTATCATTTTTAGCATCAGATGACAGCCTTGGCGGTGGCAAGTTTGAGGGTGGAGGATAGGCTTGCGAGGGTAAGCAATTGGTCTATGTGGAAGGCAAGGATAGTGATGATTTTGGACGAGGGAGAGTTATGGGAGATTGTGGAGAATCTCATTATACCTCCTACATATGTGGTTCTCTTTTTTGAGTTTCAGAAACAGAACAAGAGAGCTAAGAGAACAATCCTTGATGCAGTGAAAGACCATGTCATTCCTCACATTACTAGTAAGGAATTCAGGAAAAATATAAGGGGCACCATGATGGGGAAGACAGATACAGTTACCTCATACCTCTCGAGATTCACTCGGATTTGTGTTGAGTTGGGTGTAGTTAGGGATATAGTAGATCGCTCTGAGTTGGTGTGGATAGTCTTGAATGGATTTTCCAAACCATGGGAGAGTTGTGTACATGGCATCATGGCTAGGGAGCATATTCCCAATTGGGAGAGGCTCTGGGATGACTTTGTGCAGGAGGAGACCAGGCATGGTTCTGGATCTACTAGTCAGCAGCAGGGTGGGGATGAGGATGAGGTCGATCTTTCCTTTGTGGCTAAGCGAAAAAATAAGGCCAAGCAAGGGCCCAAAGTTGGGGCCAAGGAGCAATAGTCGAGAGGATAGGGTGAGCATCAAAAGAAGGACATGAGAAAAGTGAAATGTTTTTCTTGTGGCGAGATGGGGCACTATGTTGGACAGTGTCCTGAGAAGAAGAAGAAGCAAGGTGGTACTGTAGCAACAACAGAGGAGGATGAGCTCATTGCTCAGTTTGAGAGGGAGATTGCTTTCATGGGTTGTTGTTTGACAATTGAGACACCATCCAACATTTGGTGTGTGGACAGAGTAGAGGAGGTCCCACAGATTGAGAGTTTTGTATCTCATGGGATGTAGACTCAGTTGTCGAGTACACAATATTCAAGGGTTACTGGTCCACCCGGGACATCTTCATTTTCAAAGTTGTCGAGTATATAGACAATTGGTGCAGATGCTTCAGGGCCACAAACTAATTTGCATATATCTTTTGGAGAGCCTCGTAGCTTGGTCAGAGAGAGCAGGGCACTAGAGAGGTTTGGGTCACACTTGGTTATGGAGACGAGCAGATCAGCTTCAGATTCCTCTTCAAGAGGAAGACCCTTGGTGAGAGGCCAAGGTAGAGACCTTTGGTGAGATTCCAATATAGAGATCTTTGGTGAGAGGCCAAGGTAGGGACCTTTGGTGAGATTCCAAGATCAAGGCTTGGATCAAGAAGGAATTTGACTCATGGAGATCTTGGATAGGTGGAGATGGACTTCCATCTAGAGATCATGAAGGTCGCGCAGATTAGAGTTAGAGGCCACTTTTGATGATTAGGTTACATCCATACTCAACGAGTATTTTCCAACAGGCAACGATGTCCACTGCAGGGACAATGTTGGAGGGGTGAGTGACACTTTCCTCGATAAGTGGGAGTGTTGATATTTGGGTACCTTGGAAAGTGGTCCCCTTGCGTTTGTGAGTCTCTAAACACAAAGGGGGAAACTATTACCTTTATACATTTACTTTATGTTCTAATTTCACATTGACTTAGGAGACTTAAGTCATAAAGTGAAATTTGTCACTTAAGTCATAAAGTGACAATCAATTCACAAAGTGGGTGAATTAATAGACATAAAGAAAACTACGGAAACTTAAGTAAAGTGGGTTTCTAAGTGAGATTTATGAGAAGTGATCTCACCCATTCATTAGAATTGGGTTAGATGCAATCTAGGCCCTTGATCTTTTAGGTTTGGCATAAGGAAGGCTAAAGGAGGAAAAAGGGTAAGGAAGAGGCTCATTCTCACTTGAGAGAGTTGAGTGAAGAGAGGAAGAGAGAAAGAATACTTGGGTGCATTCTTGAGGACAAGAAGGGTGCATGAGGTCAAGGTTTGGAGAAGAGAAAAGGGTGAGGGTGCACCATGGATGCTTGAGCAAGGTAGCTTGAGTGTGGAGTGCATTTCTTGTGTAGGGGCACACTAGTAGAGAAGGGTGCACTATAATCTTGAGAGGGGTGCTTGTGTGAGAGGGTGNGTTTGGAGAAGAGAAAAGGGTGAGGGTGCACCATGGATGCTTGAGCAAGGTAGCTTGAGTGTGGAGTGCATTTCTTGTGTAGGGGCACACTAGTAGAGAAGGGTGCACTATAATCTTGAGAGGGGTGCTTGTGTGAGAGGGTGCACCATGAGCTTGAGGTAGGGATGCAAATTCTTGAGGGGAACACATCATCTTGAGGAGGGGCACATATGTGGGAGGAGTGCTTCATTATATTGGTGGAGGCGCACTTGTGAGAAGTGTTATCCAACACAAAGGAAGGGGCACTTACTTCATCCCAAGAGCCAAGGTTTCTAGAGAGGGCACAAGCACAAGTTAGAAGGAACATTTTCCAAGAGGGGTGCAAATCATCATTCAGCATGCACAAGTTTTGAGGGACTCCTTTACAAGCTTGAGAAGAAGCTTGAAGTGTATTAGGTTTCCTTGTGTATTTACTTGTTGTAGCATTTGCTTTGAGATCTCCAATATATATATATATGTATATATCTTATTGGTTTTCCCCATGGGGGTTTTTCCAGGGTCATGTTGACCAAAAACCACTTGTGTACATTTGTTATGGTTTGCTTATTACTTCCAGTTGTAGGTTGTTAAAGATCCTAGAGGTGTGTTTGATGTTTAATGCATGTTATTGAAGGCTAACTTGAACAACAAAAACATCCATAACTTATCCTTATAAGAAGAGGCATTAAAGAGCATCAAACCAAAGTTTTATGGGCAAGTTTGGAGAAGGTAAAGTTCAGATTTAGTGGGTTGTTTTGAACAGCAAGAAAGTTGTCCTAAAACAGCGAGTAAAACTGTTTGAAAGAACCCAAACATGGTGTATAACAAGAGGTCAAAGACAGGCATGTTGGGCAGCCCATAGAACCTCAAAAAATCTTCACGATCAAGGCTATTTCAATGAATAATACAGAATTTTTACAATGGATGGACGTATATTAACAAAAGGGATTTGTTCAATCTTCTTCTAAAAATGTTGATTGATGTATCCAAATCCTAAGATTCATTCACAAGATCAAAAAAACCAGGAAAACACAAGAGAATGGGAAAATAACTCTCTTTTATTCCTTCTCCATCCTAACTATTACAATCAAAGTTCAACCCCTTATAACTACTATTTGGGATTTTTGAAAACAACTTATTTTAGAAAAAGAACTATTTTTTGAAAAAACAACTAAATTTAGAAAATTCTCGCATGACTCTAAAACTGACCACTAACTAAGAGATAACTAGCGTGACACTATTTTTCAAATCGTTTTTCTTATTAATCTCATAAACTAAGAGATCATTGATCATTGAAAAATAAAAAATTACCGTAAAAACATTAAAACTCCAATTTGAGGCCTTATATGAAAGATTTTGGCCCTGAAAAAAGTGTCAAAACGATGTCTAATTGAGTAGATCTAATCGGCACGACAGTGAAATCTTCGAGACGCAACTTCAACAAAAATTTCAGCCCAAACGGATAACCGAGTCAAAAGTTATGACCCTCGGAAAATCCCTGAAAAATCCTTGCATCATTCTCCTCTAGTTGAAAAGAATGCAACTTCTGCAAGTTATTGTCTTCAAATTGTTTCCATTTAATGGGATCTAAGTTCAATAAGTCACCCTATGTATTCCATGTACTCTATGTTGGTGTTACACCTTCCCACTGGACCAGATATCGATTGTATTGGCCCTGCCGAGTATGAAGGGTATTCTTATCTAAAATATGTGCAGTGTTTTCATTTTTCTTGCTTGGAATGGCTTGTTGCCAATCCACCTCTGCCTCACTGTCATCACCCAGATCGTCCCCATGGAAGATATACAAATTAGAAACGTTAAACATGGGGGAGATATCAAGGTCAGCTGGTAAATCGACCTTATAAGCATTGTCATTGATTTTCTTGAGAATCTTGCACGGACCAATTTTATTATACTTCAATTTGTGGTAGGTTCCTCGAGGAAACCACTCCTTCTGTAAATAAACCATTAGCAAATCACCTTCATCGAATACCTAGTATCATCGATAAGCATCTTTGATAATTTTGTCTTGTTCATTACTAGCCTACAATTTTTGTCTCACTTGTTATTGCAACTATTGAATGTGTTCTGCAAATGCTTCCCCATCATCATTGATCATATCCCCAAGTCGTAGTTGCACCAAATCTAGGACACCCATAGGGTTTCTACCATAAACAACCTGAAATGGAGATTTACCTATAGATCTATTCACTAAACTATTGTAGGAAAAAATTTCTTGAGGTAAATCCAAATCCCACTACTTGGGATTCTCTCCAACAATGTTTCGTAACAAGTTTCCCAAACTTCGATTTACCAACTTGGTTTTCCCATCTGTTTGGGGGTGATAGGCATTGTTGAACTGTAATTTAGTCCCCATTTTCTTCCATAAATTCCTCCAAAAATGACCCAAGAACCGAGTATCTCTATCAAAGGTAATAGTTTTTGGAACCCCATGCAATCTAACAACTTATGAAAGAACAATTATTCCACCCGCAATGCATCACTATTTTTCTTGCAAGCAATGAAATGAGCCATTTTAGAGAACCTATCAACAACCACAAAAATAGAATCATTATCTTGTTGGGTGTTTGGGAGCCTCAACACAAAATCCATGCTCACATATGTCCATGGACCTATGGGCACTCGTAGTGGCATATACAACCATGTTTTATGTGAGTGTCATTTAGACATTTGAAAAATCTGACATCGTTCCACATACCTGGTTATATGTTTTTCATCTTCGGCCATTAATACTTATTTTTTATTAAGGCTAACGTCTTATCCTTTCCAAAATGTCCTGCCAAACCACCACTGTGAAGGTATCTAATAATATTTTCCATCATTGAACCAATTGGGATGCATAGTTGTTTTCCTTTGAAGAGGTAGCCATCTTGCATAAAATATTCACCTTGATTAAAATCCATGTTCCCAGCGACTAGATTCTTCAATTGTTCCACAATCTCTCAAAAATCATTATCAGATGCATAGATATCCTTTAATGCAGCAAACCTAATTACTTGATTTTCCATGGTTTTCAAAAGAACAGTGTGTTGAATCAAAGCATCTGCAACTTGATTTTGTTGTTTTGATTTGTGCTTCAAAACAAAGGTATAGCCTTGTAAGAAAAAGACCCATTTTGCATGTCTATTGTTTAATTTATTTAGGGTGTTTACATTTTTTAATGCAATATGATCGGTAAATAACACAAACTCCTTCGGCACTAGATAATGCCTCCAATGTCGAAATGCTTGCACAATTGCATAAAATTCTACATCATATGTGGAGTAGTTCTTTCTTATCTCATTCAATTTTTCACTAAGGAATGCAATTGGTCTACCTTCTTGGCTAACTACAGCTCCAATTCCTACATGTGAATCATCACAGTGTACCTCAAACACTTTATCAAAATTCGATAAGGCTAATATGGGTACCTCAGTTACCTTCTTCTTCAGAAACTTAAAACTTTCCTCAGCTTCCTTGGTCCACATGAATGTCTTGCCTCTGGTGCAATCTGTTATGGGTGCTACAATACTGCTAAAATTTTGAATAAATTTTCTGTAAAAAGGTGACCAGCCCATGAAAACTCATTACCTTTGTGATGCTTCTAGGACTAGGCCACTCCAAAATTTCTCTAACCTTCTCTGAATCCATCTTGACTCCCTATGTCGAGATGAAAAAACCCAGGAAAACCAAACTTTCTTGCAGGAAACTACATTTCTTCAGGTTTGTATAAAGTTGATGTTTTCTCAATGCATCCAATATCATTTTTAAATGCTACAAGTGATCTTTTTTGTTACTGAAAACTAGGATGTCATCAAAATACACAGCAACAAACTTACTAATATAAGGTCGAAGCATAGTATTCATCAGTGGCATGAAAGTGCTAGAAGCATTGGACAGCCTGAATGGCATCAACATCCATTCATATAGTCCATCCCTAGTTTTGAATGCAGTTTTCCATTCATCCCCTTCGTGACTCCGGATCTGGCGGTATCTACTTCGCAAATCAATCTTACTAAAATATTTAGCTCCAACTAGCACATCCATCATATCGTCCAACCGCAGTATAGGAAACTAATATTTTATGGTATTTTTATTGATTGCTCTGCTATCTGTGCACATCCTCCATGTATTATCCTTTTTTGGAGTCAACAATGTTGGTACAGCACATGGACTCGTGCTTTCTCTTACCAAACCTTTCTTTATTAGTTATGTCACTTGTTGGTTGAGCTCTGCATGTTGTGTAGGACTCATCCTATAGGTTGCCTGGTTAGGTAAAGATGATCCCGGCATTAGATCAATGTGATGTTGTATCCCTCTTTAGTGGAAGACCATCAGGTAGTTCATTAGGGATAGCATCAACATATTCTTCTAGTAACTTGGCCACTTTAGTAGGAATTGGTATGGCTTCCACAGCTCCTTTTTGCACAATTAATGCGTAGCAGAATCTTGTTGCCTTTGTTTTCCTAACAAACTCTCTTTCTGATAACATGTTCTCATTTTTTCCCTCATCCTTAAGGGGCAATAAGATAACTTTCGATCCATCCTTCCAAAAGGTGTAGGTATTCTTTCCTCCATCATGCATAACTTTTCTATCATATTGCCAAGGCCTCCCCAATAACAGATGGCATGCATCCATCAGAATGACCTCACACCATACTTCATCTTTATAAGTCTTAACAATGGAAAACTTGATCAAACATATTTTCTTAATGGTGACTTCATTCTCCTTTTTGAACCATGCAATTCGGTAAGGATGGGGATGTGTTTCACAGCATAATTTCAACTTATCTACCATCTCTTTGGAAACCATATTCTCACAACTGCCACTATCAATAATAAATTGACATACCTTTCCCCCAGAAGTGCATATGGTTCGAAAAATATTTGTTTGAAGCCAAGAACATTCATTGTCGCTACCCTGCCTTTGCTCTTTTTTGGGAATCACCATTGACCTTTGTATCATGAGACTCTCCCCCATATCAGGTGGGACTTCATATTTAGCTCCTTCTTCTTCATTCTCAGCTTGGACCAAGTTCAAATTAGGTTGTTGTCCTTGCTTTGACTCTTGCATGTTATAAATTGGGCATTCAAATGCTCGATGACCCTCTACACCACACCTGAAGCACACATACGGTCCTCCTCTACCACAACCATAACATCTACCCCTCTGAAATCCTCTTCCTCGTGGTTAATTTAGGTTAAGTTGTCGAGCATCTTCTGCTTTCTCAGCTCCTTGGGATGATTTGTCTCTGCCATAGTTGAAACCACCACATGAGGCAGACGATGTACCCCTCCTTTCTCCTCTATTCCTTCGAGCAAATTGTCAGTTTAGCTTTTCATCGGCCTTTAAGGCTAATTAATATGCCTCTTCCATGTTGTGAACTCAATGCATGCTTAGTTCATCTTGAATAGAAAATTTTAAACAATTCACATACCTTGCAGCCAATTGCTCATCACTTTTCTGGTTATCCATGCGAATGGACAACTGATAAAACTTGTTTGTGAGTTCCTCCACGGTGGACAGGTTCTACTTCAAGTTCTGAAATCTACGAAAAAGGGTTTGGGCATAGTCTAGAGGCAAAAACAATTCTTACAAAATTTTTTTCATCTTGTTCCAAGTCTTAATTTTGTCTTTTCCTTCTCTTACTCTACCCACCAAATCATGGCGTGACCCTTCAGCTTCGTGCATGAAAATTTCACCTTCTTTTCCTCTGGCATAGGCTGTCATTCAAAAAATTTATCCATGGCGTTCAGCGAATCTATTATCTCCTCTGGTTTAAGATCCCCTGCATATTCTGAAACTTCCATCTTGATCCTATCATTTCTCCCTTCTAGAGCCCTAAGCATCCTTTCTTCAAAAGACACGCACTCTAATTGTTCTTATTCGTGTTCTTCATGTTCTTCTTCATGTTCTATATGTTGATCTACATTTCCTTGGTATGTCTCCTCTTCAGACACTTCTCTTTGTATTATTCTCTGACTAGCCAGCATGCTTGTAAGATCTTCTACTTGTCTTTGGAGGTCTTTCATATCTCTGTGCATCTGAGCAAGACCTGCTCTTCCTCTTCCTCTCCCAGCCATCTTCCCGCTCTGATACCAAATGATGTAGCCAAAACCTTAGATTCATTCACAAGATCAAATAAACCATGAAAACACAGGAGAATGGAAAAATAACTATCTTTTATTCCTTCTCCATCCTAACTATTACAATCGAAGTTCAACCCCTTATAACTACTATCTGGGATTTTTGAAAACAACTAATTTTAGAAAAGCAACTAATTTTAGAAAAACATCTATTTTTTAGAAAAATAGCTAAATTTAGAAAATTCTCGCATGACTCTAAAATTGACCACTAACTAAGATCTAACTAATGTGACACTATTTGTCAACTCATTTTTCTGATTAAGTTCATAAACTAAGAGATCATCGATAATTGAAAAATTAAAAATTCTCGGAAAAAACACTAAAACCCCAATTTGAGGCCTTATATGAAGGAATTTGGCCCTAAAAAAGTGTTGAAACAATGTCCAATCGGATAAATCCGATCGACACGGCAGTGAACTCTTTGAGACGCAACTCCCCATAAAAGTTCAACCCAAAAGGATAACCGAGTCAAAAGTTATGACCCTCAAAAAATCCCTACATCATTGATTGTCTAGAGGTGAGACTTTGATGTGCTTCGTAGTGTACAAGGCTAAGCATTTGAAGGCCTCAATCTCCACTGCAAAGGTGCACCAATGAGTGTCGATGTCACTTCCATCACCTATGGCCACCATGGTTGTCATAATATCCTAGCAGTGTACCTAGTTAATCGTTGTGGACTTCATCGCATTTCAATCCAGAAGACATTTTGTTCTACTGGTATCAATGTTTAGTTTTTTAGAATATGAGAGCAAAGAAAGATGTCACTGATAGAATTTTGAGTAATCCGTTAGAAATACTCTTCCCAAGGCAATGCAAGTTAATACAATATGGCAAACTTTGAGGTATAGTCTGTTCGACAACATAGGTATTCCAACAAAGGTCGAACACCTTCAGTAACCACTCACATAACCAGATCAAAGATCAACACACCGATATTTTCACGTGGTAAAACCCCTACAGGGAAACATCCATGGCCCCAGCCAACACGGCCACTTGGAGCAGTTTATTAATGCAAAGAAAAAGATTACAGAGAGATTTTACAAGAGAGTTTCTCACAATCGATCATCGGCAAATGACCCT
>ML777923.1:934359-956256 GCA_009831015.1 Picea engelmannii
CTCTAGGAATTCAGACCATGACCTCTCCTCCCAGTTTAATCTATAACTTAGCAAGGAACAATGGCATTTTCTATGTCAGGGTGAATAACTCTTCTTCATTTCTTCCTGCATTTCTACATGATGTGGAATACATAACCAAGAGTACAAGGATGAATCTCTTGAAGCTTGCAAATTATGTAATGGCTGGGAAGAAATCCATATCATACTTCCTTTCCAAACTAGGTCACCAAAGAAATCATCATCAGCCACTGAGTGAGTTACTTGCATTGAAAAGAGTGAATTAAATGCAACAGCATGATAAAGGATGAAAGGTATACAAGGGCAATAAAGTCTGTTTCAAAAATTAAAAAAGTATGCTAACCTGAATCACATGGTAAAAAACGTGTGAGCACATACTGTTCAACAAAGGATTTTGTGGCTGAATAAAGATTATAAGATCTTTGTCACTGAATCCAGACGCTGTGTTTTGAAATTCAGGTCAAGGTATGAAAAATAAGGGCTCGGACTGTGTAAATTTCTATGTAACCATAACCATATTTCTTCAACTATGGTTAGATTGAAAATTATTCTGCACTTACTCTTTATAGAGCAAGTCTAGGTGATGTTTTAAGGTGCCTTAGGTCATTGTGAAAATATGATGAATTATCAATTCTTACTAGAAAAACATGTTTGCAATTGAGAAGTTTTTCCACAGTCCAAACTGGTGTAGCAAAACCCTCCACGTTCTCCCAATTTTTCCCCATTTTTTTAGTTTGCTGTGTTTTCCAAGTTTTTCAGGTCCAAGTTTATCATAGTTTTGCCAATTTTTTCCTGATTTTCCCGATATCCCGAGTTGATAACCCACACCGATATTTTGCCAGTGCCAATTTTTGCAACACTGATCCAAATTCAGCAATCTTCAGACATAACTTTAGAAGAAGCTCATGGTCAATTTACATTGTGACCTTTCAACAGCAGATTCTCACTTAGTTTTGCAGAACAGAGATTTAATCTCTTGTACCAATTATGTTTATTTTCTGCTTTCCTATGTCGTTTATGGGTAATTTGGATTTCCATTACCAGTTAAAGCATTACCTTCTATTCTTCTAATGGAAGTAATTAATTCATTAAGTTCACAGATTTAGCTTGAACTTGTCTGGAGACATCAAAAAGTAAGGATCTCTATATTCTACTAGGAAAACAAGTTACCATCATAGTATTAGTAGGTCTGACAAAGAAATGAAGGTCAATTTCAAATTACTCTTTTTCCTACTATAATAACACAGTGCTAGTAGCAACAACTCACCATGTAAGCTGAAGACGAGTAAACAACAAAAATTCAAAATTCAAAGAACCCTAAACTAACTCTTCAGCAATTGATTATGAATGTTAGCAAATAATGGAAGATTTGTATTCCACAGATCTTGTGTGCTTTAGGCAGTTAAAAAATACTCTTGGATCCAACACCATCGAGTCATGAACCAAAGCTGAATGAATTATAAGCACTGGAAACATAAATTGGACTACAAAGATTATGCCTAGCTTTGCTCAAAGGCATCATATGTGCAAATCATCCCTTCTACTTGCTTTTAAACAAATACAAGATAAATTTCTTTCAGGGATTTAAATTTCTAACTTTCTTGCAAATGAATTCCCACTTTGAAACAAGTACCCCAAACTTGTTCACAAACACCATGGCTTTCATTTCCAGACTTCTCTACACATTGCAGTTCTATCTATTTATACAGAGATATATACCAATTTCTTCCTTGCACATATCCAGTTAAATATATGAATGATTGAAATTTTCCTTCGCTATCATCCAGGAATATACCTTCCCTGTCTCAATCTTCATGAGAACTCCAAAATAGTGTGAATGTTATAGCCCAAATAGCTTCCAAAACCATGAGAAAATACACCTGATACAAACTGGCAAAAAATATACCTGAAGATCGCTTGGCACTTCAGAAAATGGGGCGTGTCAGCCAATGACATATATATGTTACAGACATTTGACTAGTCATGATTTAAGAAATCTGGCTTATTCCTGCACAATAGCCGATTTTGTATTAGTATTCACCACAGTAACATAGCTATCAGAATATACCCTTTTCTGCTCAAACAAAAAGATATTTCTTCATTTAAAGAGTGAAAAAGAAATGAAAAGAAAAATAATAAATCCATAAGTTCAACAACTGCAGGTAGATCAAGTAAACAACTAAAATGCAGACAAGTTCCACAAAAGGGGTTAAAGATAATGCAAAATACTAGTTATCAAGCATTAAAAATAAAATATGTAGAAAACAGAGGATAAATATGCCAAATATTACTGTTCTGCCTGAAATGAAAGGCAATTCCCAATGCTACGTACAAACCTGCAGAGTAGAGGAGCTTGCCAGGTTAATGTTTGTACTCTTCTCTCCTTTACAGTCATAGACTGGAAGTACTTCCAGTCAGCAAGCATGAGCCTTACATCATTAAGCTTGTTGCTCAGCCCATAACAGCAATTTGCATGCATGGTGCATACCTTACCAAAATCCTCACTCGGTTCACAAAGCCCACCAAAGTAAGCAGTGTCTAGAAACCACATTTTTAGTCCCATTTCAGTAATTGCATCGTCATATTTGATAATATTTAGTACATCTTGGTCGTGGTGACCAGGATACAAATCCCGAGACATGTACCAGTACTTGTAGAATTCAATTGTCTGGTTATTAGACTTAACATAATTGAACCCTCCATTTACCCTATTCTCTAAGTCTGTAGGACTGCCAGTAAAATGGTCACAGGCAATTTGAAAATCTGCATCTTGTGCAAAATGGGGAAATGGATCTCGGAACCACATTATATCTGCATCCTGTGCAAACATTGAACTCGAAGTGTCAGGGCTTTGAAAGAGTCCACCATCCCAATCACTATTCCAAAGAGTCATTCAAATAAAAACACAAAAGACCCTAGTCATATAAAATGATTTGCCTGTAATATTAGTGAAAAATTCCGAAATACATAGTAACATAAACCCAAATAATAAGTCATTTGCTGACGAAACTTTGAATAGATGATGAACACAAAAGCAACTAATGATTAGGAGAAGCATAGCAAGAAGAACATGAATTCCTCGTGACCTTTGAATGAACGGAATCAAACAAAACAGCCTCCATATGCATCATGAGTTTTGCACAAAGGAATATGTCAATAGAATATGCCATTACAAACCACATAGAAAGAAAGAGACAAACAAACAAACAAAGAATTATTAATGTTCACCACAAGTTGAAAGAAAACTGCATCACAACATTCAATCTGTCTCT
The DNA here is from genome assembly GCA_009831015.1 of Picea engelmannii. NCBI lineage: Eukaryota > Viridiplantae > Streptophyta > Pinopsida > Pinales > Pinaceae > Picea > Picea engelmannii. The sequence continues at coordinate 937,650 of ML777923.1, forward strand.
ACCAAGATCACATTTTTAAAGGTTAAAGCATGAAGGAGAAGCTCTAAGAAATTTTGTCAAGCAGGCTGTGGTCAAATGATGAAGTCAAAGCACTTTCAGTGCTAAGACCCAGGGTCGAACCCTCCACAGGGTATATGGTGTTGTGTTCATGCAGCCAACAGAGCTAACTACTGCATCTAAGACCAGCTGGAAGTCCCTGTAGTGGACCCTAGCCCAGTGATGTTTCAGTATTGATTATTGTCTGTTTGCACTGTTGGTTTTTTCCCCATGTGGCATCAAAAGAGCGTCAGATACATATTATATACATTTGAGATATTTATTATTATTTTTATTGGCATTCCCAAGTCTAGTCTCATCCCCTAGCTACCTAGGTGTTTGTCTGTTTAGAGTCTAGAACCATGATTAGGGGTTTGTGTGAATTAAATAAATGAATAATTGATTGCTGTGCACAAAAATACATGAAGCATCATGTGAGGGAAAATTGAAGAGTTACGAAATAAATTGGAAAGATCCAATGGGCAGGCCATTGGAAGGTCAATAGGCATCCCCTTAATCTATAAATACAAGTCCGTTAGTAGCTTAGGGATTTAGCCAACTGGTCACTTAGCAAGTTGGTAAGTCCATAGAGTAGCCTTGTTAGTGAATTCCTAGGAATGGCTGGATGGTCCTCAGTTATTGTGGTTGCATAGCATGTATGATTATGAGTTTAGGTGCTGATAGAGTATAAAGTGTGCCGAGTTTTCAGAGTTGGATCAAGCGCTCTGGCTTGAGGGTGGCCAAGATGATAAGTACACATCTGCATAGGACCAGTTGACTGGCTCAAGGATGGCCAAGACGTTCGAATACACATCCGCATTGGGCCAGTTGACTTGTAACAGATAAGTAACATTTTGTTCATTTATTAATGTTAGTTGATTTAAGCTTGTGAAGTTGATTTATATGAGTTAATTGCAATGCTAAGATAATTATGATTAAATATATTATTTCACTTAATCATTTTTCCATATGATTAGGTGCAAGATGTTTAATTTAGTGATGTTGTTAACCACATTTGATTTTGTGTGGAGTTTAAATAATTTGATGTGTTGTAACTTGTAATAATGTTGGAATCTATGTGATATTTCATATTTGAGTTTTTGTATTGAAAAAAATTCTTTCAGATTGCTTTAAGAGATGCTCAGGTTGTTGCTACAATCCACATGACCTTGACAGCCCATGGATGTGGCATACCTCAACAGATTAGGCCAAGTGCAAATCTTGGGTGAATTTAGTATAATGGATACCCATCGACCATGGTAACTAAGCCAAAAATAAAGCCACTTCATTAACAAAGGGTCATTTACCAACCAAAAAAACAATTAAAAAGTCAATGGGGACTTGCTAGTTGGTAAAAGCATGGCATTGTTATTGCCTACACCAAGGTTTGATTCCCCCAAGTGACATGCTCTCCCCTCGTGGGCAATCTCGCTCCCGTTTTCTAAAACGCTCCCGCTCTGTGCAACATTGGGCTAGGTGCAAATCATAGACGATTTGGAAAAATAGATAACCCCCCACTTGCCAAATGATGTTCTATGTTGTGCACCACACTTACATGCAATAAATTCTGACAATGGGGGAGGTGTCACTTACACATTGACCGAAAGCATCTACCAAAAAATAAAACTCTTAAGAAATTTTTAATGATTGTATGCATTAGGACAAATTTGCACACTTCTAAGATCATGCTTAGTTTTAGCATTAAGTTCTCCATTTAGTCTAATGATTCTAACTTTAAGCAGGTAGTTTTTGTTGTGTGCATAAACACAACAATTTTTTTCATATGTAAATGAGCTTTTTTGTATGTAAGTTCATAATTATGTAATTATGCCTTGATCCTAGGTGCTATGGTAACATATGTCAATGATCATAGAAGTGTCACTTTTATGTAATAAGAGCCTAAAGTATATTTATTGATTAATTAGGATTAGTAATGTTAAATCAGGGCCTAATTACCCCTTAATGGTAACTTGGACATCAAATTAATGTTTCTCTTTCGTTTTGTATATAGAGGGGTTTCCGGCGTCCGCCTCCCTTTTTAACCAATTATTACTTCAATCGATGAAATATATATTTTTTTATCTCTCAATAGGGGTTGTTGACCACCTATTTCGACTAGGGGTCAATGTCATGTACCATGAAGATATGTACCATGTGGTACAACAAGTTTGAACACTTTTGGCTCAGCAAGGCAATTCTTCCCCCTACACTTTTGTACTAGGAATGTCCGCTCCCCTACGTGGGATAATAATGTAATATGTTAACATGGGTCATTTTTAGGTTAGTTGCCTAGGATTTTATCATTAGGGAAATCCTTTCATCAAGTGTTTTTTTTCCTCGGGTAATTAATCTTGCCTACCAGGCAATTTTAATTATCCTTGAATTTTTCACTCACAAAATCCTCTGAAGTGGTGAAAGGCATTCTAATGATCGAGCCCGTAGGTGACTAAGGTTTAAAAGTGTTGTATATGACCATGATAGACATCTCCTAGAGTCTTGCGGAATTCCGTTAAGTTTTGATAGGATTTTTTAATAATTAAAATTTCCAGAAATTGGGAATTTTTAATTATTTTTTATGTAAAATGTAAAAATTTGGTCCTTGGGGATTTTGTATAAGGGTATGAGTGCTCAAATAAAATGGTTCATGACCCCCTACACCCTTGGACCAAATTTCAGCTCAATTGGACAAGTTTTGCTAGGTCAATGTCCATGAGGAGTCCAAGTTAGTCAGAAGACAACATTTAATTGGCTAAGGTAAAATAGCCAAATTTTGTAAAAATGACTAAAGTTGAGAAAAAAGGTGGAGAAATGATTCCTAAAATCTTTCTTAAGTTGGGAAAACACTCTAAGATGAAAGAGGACCCCCCCAAAGTCAAGTTACAACATTTGTTGGGTCCCCCTAAGGGAAAGTGTGCCTCCCCTCTTCATGTGAGCATGTAAAAAATCAAAGCAAAGGATGGGGAGGCCCCCACTCCTTGGTGGACCCCCCTTGGACATTGGAAATAATGTTTAAACACTAGGAAGGGGGAGCCACCCCCTTACAACCTTCACCTCTCTCCTAAAGTGCGCCCCTCCCTCATGTGGTGCGCCCCCCTTGATGAGAGCCCCCTCTTGCATGGCTGCCACTTGTAGCACATGCAAGGGGGGTCTACCTTGCATTTCTCACTTAAAAGAGAGGCCTCCCCTCCTCTTTTCATCATCTATTCTCAGAGCAAGTTTATGCTCTCTCTCTCTCTCTCTCTCTCTCTCTCTCTCTCATTGTAAATCTTGCTGCAAGTATTTGCAGCAACATTTTCTAAATAATAAAGAAGCTTTGAAGGATCTATGGTGTGCATTGGGAGTCTTCTTGATGTTGTTTATGGTGTTCTTGTGAGGTGATATTGTTGCACTTCATTTCTTGTATTTCTTGCTTTCACTAGTTTAACTTGGAGACCCAAGCAAAGTATTTTGCTTTGAAATAATTGGTAGTAGTATTGCTATTGGTTTTGTGATTGTTTCTTTCAAGTTTGCAAAGTATTTTACAAGCTTATTAGATGCTCTCACCTCCTTGTTGTATTGTGTAGCAAGAACATACTCATTTGCAGGTCATCAAAGGGTTTGGAGGAGTGAATTTCAGATCTTGAAATTCACTCATTCAACTATTCAAGGCTTCATTATTTTTCTGTTCCTATCTCCGTTCTTTCCTCTTATATTCTAGCATTTTCATGGTCTGAAATAGTCATTTAAAATACATTTTTATGTTCAGAAATTTCCCTTTTAATTTATGTTTATGTACTAACAGAAATTAATCAATTCGAAAGTGTTTTGTAGCATTTTCCAGCAAGCATAGCTTGTTGTTTTATGCAGGTTATCACCAAGTCATGGGGAAGTGCTGCTCGAATTTGGCCCCAAAACACTAAGCAAGCCCCCAAGAGTTTGGGTACCAAACCCCCTTTCATTTCTCATCTTCCTTTACATTGTAAGCATCCCAAGAGAGTCTCTTGGGCTTGCATTCTCTTTCCTAAATTAAAAAATCTGATATTGTAATTTAGCATTAGTTTTCACACACCTTGCATTGTGTTTGGCTCTGCCAACCTTGCAAAATCGTGAAAGCTAGATTAGATTCTAAATTTTTGTTTTTACATTTCATTGTTTGCCCCACTTCTCCCATAAAGAAAAGGTTGTGTGGTTAGGTTAATTCTTTCATTTAAGTTATTCTTTATTTTCACCTACCTTGGCACAAAATCGGTAGGCTTGTCCTCCACATTGTGTCATTGTTGTGAGGTTGCAAAGTTACTTTCAAGTTATTTCATTCAAGTTTATTGTGCCCACAACTTGCATTGTGTTTGGCTATGCCAACCTTGCAATATCATGAAGGCTAGAAGTAATTTCTTGTTTTGGAAAGTAATTGAAATTGTGCCCCGCCTTATGCCTCGTATTCCCTCCCCTTGCCACTTTTGTGGATTTTGGGTAACTAAGAAAGGGCAAAAGGACCGTGTGGCTAGACTAATTAGGCACGCAAATTAATATTCCTTCTACCACCAAAAATGGTAAGTTGGGAGGCTACAAGGGGTTGAAGTCGAGGACGGCTTCACGGCACTACATGTCCTCCTTGCTTGAGCACCCAAGCATTCCAGATTTGACCTGTGGAGCTAGGGAAGGACCTTGTTTGTCCTTCTTCTTGAGCGTCCAACACTTCCTTTTGGTTGAAGGGATAAGAATTAGGGGTAGTCACATAGTTTAGACTTGTATCTATCACACTTAATTCCCCCTAATTCAAGAAAAACCCAAAAATTATTAAAATCAACCAACACTACACTCACAACATTGCATTTCAAGTTCAGCAATTACTTCCAAAGCAATTTTTCTTTCCAAGTTGTGCAATTTTAGTTTCAAGCAATTTACTTTCCATGTGATTTTAATTTCCAAGCAACCTTTCAATTCCAAGCTATTTACTTTTCAGCAATCTCTTCATTGTGGATATTTACATGTATTGAAGCACCATTGTTTTTGGGTTGAAAGCATTCTCTATTCATTTGGAAATAGTTGTTTAAAGCTAAAAGTCATTTCATTATTTGATTCATTGTGTAGATATTTCATGTTGTATTTTATGTTGTAGATACATGTTTATGTGCATATCTCAATAAGTAAACTTTGGGTATATTTTATGCACTGGTCTATTTATTGTATTGTTAAAGAAAAAGTTTGTCTGTCGTTCAAAGTTGCAATTGCATTGTTTGTTTGTCATTGGGTTGGGTACCCTTAATAAAAAAACCAAATTAACTCCTAGATCATTAATTAAAACTTAACATAGTTAAATAGGGTCTACCCCTCTTGGCTTCCCTAGGAGTGAGCCTAGACGAAAGAAGTCTGGATCGAGGTGACAGTGGGTCCGGACTTAGGCTTGTGCCTCCAAGGACACACCAAGCGGGTTGGAGACTTCTCCACGTTTGTATGTGTGTATAAGGACGGTAACAAGGGTCTTGATGGAGAAGTCTTCCTCCAACAATTCAAATTCACTAGTGCAATCCATTTGGCTATGTGCAGGTGTCTCCAACTCTTTTGTGATTTTGGTGCATTTCATGAGTATCTATATTTTGAGATTCATAAGAGAAAGACAGGGGATCAAATGGAACCAACCAACAAACCCTAATTATGCATAAAGAGTAAATAAACCCGCACTAGGGAAAAATAGCCCAACAAAGCCCTAATTCTGCAATAAGAAAGAACAACACTAAGGCAGCCAAGAGAGACGCAGTCGTAGAGAGAGAAATAAACCCTAGCACAAGTGCACTAAAGAGGGAAATAATGCAAACACAAGAGGGTGCAATACTTTATGGTGCCCATAGGCTAAAAACACTTGTATAAAGAATGAATGAATGATCTCAAGATGTGTAAATTACAAATGGAAGTTGTGTATATATACAAAACATAAGAGGTAAAGTGATTTCCCCAAGGAGAGGTTATGAACCTACATTGAGTTGACTAGGTCAGTTTGAACCAAACCTAGAAATACAATAATAATGAATACAATGTAAGGTTAGTCGTGGTCGAAAGTAAAGCTTTCACCATTCTCAACATCCCCCCCTTACATTGAATAGGAGATCATAGAGAAAAATGGTGATTACAAATAAGAGTGGGTTTATAGATACCCAACACAATATAAATGAAGTGCAAATACAAATGGGAGTGGGTTTATGGATACTCGGCCCAACATAAGGTTGGTTGTGGCCAAAATACAAAACAGAGTGGGTTTAGGGATACCCAACACAACACAAATAAAGTGCAAATACAAATGAGAGTGGGTTTATGGATACCCAACTCAATATAAGATCGGTCTTGGCCAAAATGTGAATACACCCCTATTATCAGCGTCCCCCCTTAATCTAAATAGATATCTTATGTAACTAATCACAATATAGGTAATATCTTTGTAATAAGGTCAAATGTGTACAAAGGCCACCTTTATGTAATCAAGGCCTAGACACATGACATAAAATTAGGGTTAAGGTTTATGCATCTTACGGTTATAAATAGGGATTTCCCCCATACCTTATGTATCTCACTGTCTTTATCAATATAGCAATCGACTTGAAGTTGTAACTCATGGAGATGTTTTTATTTATCCACATTCGCAGATGCTATCCAACCCTTTTGTGTGCAAGCACCCCCATTGTTACTATTATAGTATTATGTTCTTTTATTTCTAGCTTATGCAAGTGTTGTCCCATTTAGTATTCAAGGACACAGGAAGTGGTATCAAAGCCTCAATTGATCTTCGCTAGTGCTATGTTTTTTTTTAGGAAGAAAAACAAAAAAAAAAAAATGGCAAAAAGATATTGTAAGTTTGTAACCAGGATTGAATTTCAAGAGCGCTAAGGTCTTTGTAGATGAAATTCAAGAAATGTTATGGCTACAGTTGGAGGGGGAAAAGGCCTATAGACTATGCAAATCCAAACCCTCTTTCAAGAGCTACAATGATTTTGCAAATGAGAAAGTGTCATAGGCAATGTTATCAAAACTCAACCAGTGGACCCCAAAAACTAGAAACTAGTCGAAATCAGACCATAACCCAAAAACACCATAAAAAAAAAAAAATGACCAAAAAATACATAGAATATTCAAATTTTAATAAAAAAATATATATTCATGTATATCCATGTGAATCCAAACCATTAGACGCATATATGCAAAGTTTTCTCATATATACAGCAAGTAAGAGTGCAGATAACCAAAATAGCATTGGGTGCAATCCATATCTAAACCAAAATGCATAAACAAAGAGTCTCTAAATGACCTCTAGAGTCCAAAAAACGGCATGCTACAACAAATAACTACATATGAACAAAACCATTGCCTATGTTGGGCCACATCATTGGTATCACCCTCCCCCACTCCTCCACCTTGCATCTCGATCCTCCAAGGACATCAATCAACACCCTCCAATTTTGATGAAACTCCCTAATCCAAGTGTTAAAAAAAGGTAAAAAAAAGATTAGCATGCCTCATCAATGATTTTGCTTTAGTGAAGGGTACATTTTTACTAGGGTCATCACAGAGGAGTTCTACTATAAACACCACCAACATCGAGGTACATAAAGGGCTTGGTGCTCTTGATTAAATGCCAATTCCATACCCTCATATATTATAGATTCCAATGAAAATGTTGCAATCCTGCCACTCCTAAAATCATGAAAACTATTAAGTATGTTGAATTCTAAATGGAATCTAAAATTCTACTTTCTCCATATGAAGTCCACTGAGATTGGAACTGCTCTCAAACATCTTGAAACAATTAATGGTAATGTTAAAAATTTAAGTAAAAGGAAAGATAAAGGAGAATGTCAACTTTTACTTTTCAAAATTTTAATATTACCATTAATTACTAGGGTTTTGCTTCTTTTTTTTAATTTTAGGGGGTAATGGTGGGGGTGGGGGAAATATAGAGTAAATCTTTGTCATCCCACGTGTCGACATACAGATTAGTATGGAACCGACCGGTTTCGTATGGAACCGACCGGTTTCGTATGGAACCGACTAGTTTCGTATGAAACCGGGCAATTCAGGCATTTAAGACCAGTTCCATATAAAACTAACCATTTCTAGTTTAGAACCTTGATTTGAATTGGCAGCCCCTATAAACTGATCGAACCAACCAATTTTGGCAAAACCAGTTAGATTTTGATAACACTGGTCGTAGGTGATATAGGATGAAACTTCATATGATGGTGATGAAGTACACACAATTTATTGGGATGTGGCTCCTATTAAAGAGAAGAAAAAATCAAAAGAGTTGCTTGAATGGATGAGGAAGAGTGTTGATATTATGGTAGTTGCGGGAGGTATTAGCCTCCACATGTAACCTTTGATGAGACTAGAATATTCTAGGAAGCAAGAGAAACTATAAAGATTTGGATAACAACCCTAGAAGACAAGTCGGCTTAGTAGAATAAATTAATATTGAGTTATTAGCCCCCAGGAAGAGAAGTCGGCCCAGTAAGTAAAGATGGAGCAGTATAAATAAAGGGACCTAGATCTCATTTGTCACTCACTCATGACTACATAAGGACAAGAAGTGCGCATGAGTGAAGGAGAAGTGCAACGGTTGCAGTAGTGACTTTGTCTTGGGTTATTGGTTTGGACTTTCTGCTTGATCTTTGGTTATCCTTGCTTGGTGCGCTAGCCTTGGTTGGCTATTGATCTCCTACCGGCATTATTCTATCTGTCAAGGTTAAGGTGCTCGGGGGTGGCCTTTGTGCCTATGGTTAGGTGACAATATTGCTATATTGTCTATGGTGAAACAAGCACACCCATTTTTCTAACAGGTTATGGGCCCACACCTCCTTCAGTCAGTTTAACCACTGGAAGGAAGCTAAGCCATAAGATTATCAAGCTCGTTGAAAAATTGTGGCTAGGATTTCTAGCAGGTGCAGTCACTGAAGCATTGTCACTAGGATTACTAGCAGGTGCATCTGCAAAGCCTAAAACCTCTTGCCCGGCACCTTATGGTGGAACACTTTACTCAAGGAGAGGATATTCTAGTGTGCCTTAGTCCAGCGCACCTATTGGCACTCTCAGAAGGAAAAAACGTCAAGGTTGAAATTTTGGGTCAAAGTCAATGTTTGACTAGCTATCAGTCAACAAAAATCATGAATGAAAAGGTAGATCATCTACACTATTCAGCTCTTACAGTAACTCTTGAAGATGACATGTGGATAATTGACAGTGGAGCTTGCAGGCATATGATAGGAAACCAGGTCAGACTCTCCAATCTGAATAAAAGAAGACATCTAACCAAGTAGAACTTGGACATGAGAACACCTATCCAGTCAAAGGAATTGGTCAAGCCTCCATCAAATTGGAATCAGGTAACAATGTTCATTTGAGTAATGTCCTATATCTACCTGATTTAGAAAAGAATCTTGTATCTATATCTTGCTTAGAAGACAAAGGAAATAGAATAGCCTTTGTAGATGGTGAAGTACTATCTTCATCTAGAGACTCCAACATAGAGAATGCTAGAGTTATTGGAACTCGTGAAGGCAAATTATACAGACTACTAGAACGTAATGATGAAGCTCTTGTACATGATGAAGTCAATCCCAACGAACTTTGGCATAGAAGGTATGCTCATCTTAACTATTAAGCATTACCTTTCCTCAAGAAAATGGTTGAAGGAATACCAGAACTACAATCTACACATGAAGGAATTTGCAGAGGATGTGCACTTGGTAAAAATGTTAAGAAGCCATTCTCAAGTAGCGATAATAGATCTAAGGAAATCCTAGATCTAATACATTCAGATGTTTGTGGTCTGATGCCAGTCAAATCTCTAGGAGGATCTCCTTATTATGTAACCTTCATAGATGATTACTCAAGAAAGACTTGGTTATATCTCTTGAAGACAAAGGATGAAGTTTTCAGCAAGTTTCAAGAATTCAAAGAAAAAATAGAAAACCTCACAAGCAAGAAAATCAAGACTTTGAGAACAGATAATGGAGGTGAATACACATCCAAGGAATCTATTGCCTTTTGCAAATCAGCAGGGATTAGGAGGGAGCTAACCGTTCCTCATAATCCTCAACAAAATGGTGTAGCAGAAAGGAAGAATAGATCCATTGAAGAAACCGTGAAGGCACTAATGAATGATCAAGGTTTATCCATGTATTTATGGGGAGAAGTAGCCATGACAACAATATATGTTCAGAACAGAAGTCCCCACCGCATATTGAAGGATATGACTTCAGAAGAAGCCTTCTCAGGAAAGAAACCTAATGTGGAACACTTAAGAATCTTTGGGTGCCCTGTTTACATTCATATCCCCAAGGATAAAAAGAATAAACTAGAACCCTCAGGAAAGAAGGGCATATTTGTTGGATATAGTGAATCCTCCAAAGCCTACAGAATCTATATTCCAAAACAACATAAGATTGAAGCAAGCAGAGAAGTAACCTTCAATGAGAAGATGGATTTCAAGAAATCTATAGAAGAATCCATGGAAGAAGAATATGAAGAGCCTAAAGAAGAAAGCACATGTCTTCCAGAAAGTCAAAATGAAGAACCAGAACAACTTGATCATCCGATGAAACCATGCAAACCTATAGAATCAATCATTGTACCCAAAACTAGAAAACGTCCAGCTTGGCTTGAAGCCACTCTACAAGAAGTAAAAAGACTCAAAGCTCCAAGTGGCACTTTCAGAGAAAGCAAAAAGCCCAAAAGATTCTCCAGCTATGCAACATGTATGACAAAACTTATAAATGAAGAACCCACCACATTTGAAGCAGTTCAAAAGAAACAGTGGAAAGAAGCCATGACAGAAGAATACCAGTCCATCATGAAAAATAACATATGGGAAATTGTACCTAGACCCAAGGAAAAATCAATGGTAACTTCAAAATGGGTCTACAAGATCAAACATGCAGTAGATGGAAGCACAGATAAATACAAGGCAAGGTTCGTGGCTAGAGGGTTCTCCCAGAAGGAGAGAGAAGATTATGACGAAACATTTGCTCGATTTACTTCTATTAGAGCCATTATGTCTCTTGTTGCTTCCATCGGATGGAGTTTACATCATATGGATGTAAAGACAGCCTTTCTCAATGGAGCAATTGAAGAAGTATACATTGAACAACCTCAAGGTTTTGAGGTGCATCCCAGAGACACTCATGTTTGCAGATTAAAGAAAGCCATGTATGGACTCAAGCAAGTTCCAAGAGCTTGGTATGCCAGAATTGACAGTTACTTAATAAGACTTGGTTTCTCTAAGAGTCATGCAGATCCAAATCTCTACTACAAGGTTGTGAACAATGCACCTGTGATTCTACTGTTGTATGTCGATGATTTATTCTTGACAGGTGCAGAATCTCTCATCACCTAGTGTAAGAAGGAATTAGTTTCTGATTTCGATATGAAAGATCTTGGTCTCATGCACTATTACTTGGGACTAGAAGTATGGCAGAAGCATGGCGAAATCTTCCTTGGACAAGGAAATTATGCAGTGAAGATTCTTTAGAAACTTGGAATGATGAATTGCACATCCATGGCCACTCCTATGACCACGAATATAAGAAAAGTAAGAGACTCGGGTTCTGATCCAGTAGACTCATCCCTATATCAGCAATTGATTAGGTCATTGATATATCTAGTGAATACTCGACACTTTTGTTGTAAACACTTTAAGCCAATTCCAGGTGGAACCCAGATATGAGCATTGGATAGTTGCAAAGCATGTTCTAAGATATATTCGTGGGACGTTAAACTATCGTTTAAGATACACCTCATCTAGTGATATACAGCTTCATGGATTCACAGATTCAGATTGGGCAAGGAGTGCAGAATACAGAAGGAGTACTTCAGGGATGTGTTTCAGTTTGGGCTCTCTTATGATATCATGGGCCAGCAGGAAACAAAAGTCTGTCGCACTCAGCACAGTAGAAGCAGAATATATCGCAGCATGTGAGGCATGTACCGAAGCAGTATGGTTGAGGAAGCTGATTTCTGGATTATTTGATCAGGTACCAGATTCGACCATAATATACTGTGACAATCAAAGTTGTATGAGGCTATCAGAACACCCAATGTTTCATGATCGGTCGAAACATATTGAGATCAAATACTACTTTATTTGTGATAAAGTCCAGGAAGGAGAAGCGAAACTCCAGTATATCTCCACAGATGGACAGGTAGCAGATATTTTGACACAGGTAGCAGATATTTTGACAAAGCCTTTGTCCAGGATAAAGTTTGCATACTTAAGGGACAAGATGGGGCTCGTGGAGATAACTCTCTTAGCTGAAAGGGAAGAGATGGCTCCCCAAGTTGGGAGGGAGCACTAATATGTTATTGATTCATGGGCAGTGATTTTCCAGTTTGGAAAATGGTCCAGGTTGGGAAGTTTCTTTCCAGTACGGAAAGCAGTTTGAGATTTCTGACGGACAATCATTTGCTAATTCAGAAAATGGTCCAGATCAGACAGTCATTTTCGTAATTAAAATGGTCTAATAGATTGTTGATGTACCATAGACAGTGATTCCCCTTGTGGCCAGTGTGGGGGAATCGTCTAGGACAGTCATTCTTCTTGGCAATCCCTTTGAGTAGTGGTCAAGTAGAATGGTCGGCCTCGCCGGGCAGTCAGTCTTTCGAAGTTCACAGTTGTGAGCAGTTTCGAAAAATGGTCTGTTTTGGAGGTTGGTGCAGGATAGTCATTTCCTTAGGAAATGGTCCGGACAGTCATTCCCTGGTCCGGACAGTCATTCCCTAGGGCAGACTCATTCTCTCCAGGTTGCACTATGATTAACGCTGAAGGAATGGTCCAGGCTCAGCAATCAGGGACAGGCATTCCCTAGGGTAGACTCATTCTCTCCAGGTTGCACTATGATTAGTGTCGGAGGAATGGTCCAGACTTAGAATTCAGGGACAGTTATTCTTCTATGCTGGGAAGAATAGTCCAGATAGCCCATGGTTGATGTGTTAGTTTCTGAGGGCAGATGTTCTTCCAGATCTCACAGATGTGAGTGGAAGAATGGCCCAAATGACTCAGTTTGTATCATGATATTGTTGATAACAAATGATATGATTATTGTAGAGACTGTATGTCTCTGGACAGTAGTTGTATAATACTATGGTGGATGTGATCCACTGGTAGTGACTGTGTGTCACTAGTTAGTAGCACTGTGCTACTAGGAGTGGTTGTGTACCACTGGATAATAGTTGTCTGGAGACTATCTAGTTGGATAGTGATGATGGTGCTCGTGATTTGATTATGAGATAGCTTGTGTGGCTATGATGATGCTACCAGTTGAACGGTTTGTTTGTGCTCAAGACCATTGCCTTTAAAACCTCCCTAGCTAGGAGGGAGTGTTGATATTATGGTAGCTATGGGAGGTATTAGCCTCCACATGTAATCTTTGACGAGACTAGAATATTCCGGGAAGCAAGAGAAACTCTAAAGCTTTGGATAATAACCCTAGAAGACAAGTCGGCTTAGTAGAATAAATTAATATTGAGTTATTAGCCCCCAGGAAGAGAAGTCGGCCCAGTCAATTAAGATGGAGCAGTATAAATAAAGGGAGCTAGATCTCATTTGTCACTCACTCACTCACAACTACATAAGGACAAGAAGTGTGCATGAGTGAAGGAGAACTGCAATTGTTGCAGTAGTGACTTTGTCTTAGGTTATTGGTTTGGACTTTCTGCTTGGTCTTTGGTTATCCTTGCTTGGTGCGCTAGCCTTGGTTAGCTATTGATCTGCTACCAAAATTATTCTGTCTTTCAAGGTTAAGGTGCTCGGGGGCGGCCTTTGTGCCTATGGTTGGGCGACAATATTGCTATATTGTCTATGGTGAAACGAGCACACCCATTTTTCTAACAAAGAGAAGCTGACGAGGAAGAGGAGGATCTTAGAAACTATAATGCAACTACAAAAAACTACGTCATCAAGGGGAAGTTATAAGCCATGGATTACAACAAAGAAGATGTCATTTATGGTGCTTAATGATTCTTTTTATTAGAGACCATTCGCAGTGCAGGCGATGTTTCGATATTTTAGAGCAAACGGATGAATCCTAATGGCGATGAAACAACAGACAACAAGGCACACCTAAAAACCATGACAAAAGGGCCTTCCACAACCTTATAGGATATTTAGGTATGAACACAACAATATTTGAGTTTTCAAGGGAGATGGAGTGGAAGATTGCATGGAGGGATGAAGATGGGTGAATTCGAGGACTAAGACATGCAATGGAGTGGAAGATCACATGGAGGGATGAAGATGGGTGAATTTGAGGGCCAAGACATGAGATGGAGTGGAAGATCGCATGAAAACCAAGGAAGCATTGGAAATGGAAGGGTCGCATGTGCAAAGAGAAGCATGAAAACTCCAAACTGTCCGGGAAGCTAGAAAGACAAAATAAAAACCTTTCTCTTCCTATGCTGTGTATCTAATTTTGTTTTATCTCACTTGGTTAAGCAGTGCTTTCTGGTAATAAGTAGTCAAGTGTTCAAACCTTTCTCTCTATTACTCAAGTTACTTTATTGTAAAGTGCATGTCGCCTAAGTTATAAAGTGACTTAAGGTGCAAAATGTATGTCACTTGCACTATAAATTGCACCCCATTGGTTGTATTTTAAAGCTTTGAGGGCAGTGTTACCTCCCTAGTTGCAGCAAGCAAGACTAGCGATTATCCGCAAAAATTGAACAAGGCACTTGTTCAAATTAAGAGCTCAGAAGTCCAATCGGGCATTATGGCCCTTTCAAAATTTTCTTCTTCTTCTTTTATGCATGTTCCATACCCCCCCTAGAAAAATTGTAATAAAATGAGTTAGCATGAGGTCTCTTCTATGTAAAAGACTCAGCTCCCTAAGGCTTGGTCATTAGTACATGCTCTAGAGTATTTTTTTTTCACTTGGTCAATTATATCTTGCTTTTTAGCGATTTATAATTTTCTAAGTTTTTTCACTCATTCCTCCAAAGCTGGAGTTTGTCCTAATGGTTAGGCCTTAGTGTGTTTGTCTGAATGTAGTGTCTAATGTATATTACCATGCTAGTCATTTATCGAGAGTCTTATGGACATGCATTAGGTCCCTCTAAGATTTTTTAATGTTTTTCTAGCATTAATAAATTTCCCGTAAAACATGAAATTTCCTTGTAAATTGATGTAATAATTAAATAAGTGGTACTACGAGGTGTTATATGCCTTGGGGGGTATCATTTTCTAACCCCAAATATCCCTTTTACCCATGTACCCCCTTTTCAAGAGAAATAATTGACTTGTGTTCATCAAAAAGTCAATTTTACTTGAAAAAGGTGAATAAAAGACAAATAAATCAGCTCCCTATTATTAAGGAAACATGTCCAGTTCATGTTTTTGACTTGTCTTCAGTTCACTTAGCCTCACTTGTTGTTAGTGAGAGTTGACGGCAAGTAAGGGAGAGTTAATTGTTGACTTGACTTGACTCGGTGGAGATTCCAAGGAGAGGTGTGCCCTCTCTCTTGGGAGATGGCGCACTCTCCTTGAGGGCGCCAATCCCAAGGAGAGGTGCACCTTCCCTCCTCACATGTGGCGCCCTTTTACTCACCTATCTCTTGAGTGGTGGCACTTACTTGAGTTCTCTAGAGAAGTGGCGTGGATCCAACCTTCCACTTGGCTTGGTCTACCTTGGGACATGTTCCCCCCTCCTTGGGACATGTGCCCCCTGTTGCCGTCCTAATACACACTTGCAAACGTGAGCTAAGTCCGGCTCACTTAGTGTGTCCTTAGAGGCACAATGCCTAGGTTCACAGCCCATGCTCTCACTTTGACCGGAACCTCTTCCATCTAGGCTTACTCCTAGGGAAGCCAAAGGGGGTAGACCTTAGTTACTATGTGTGTTAAAGTTAGATTCTAGGAGTTAATTTTAATCTGTTAAGGTTAGAGGGGATTCTAATCCTAAGATGCTGAGGCAACCATGCAATGTGCAAGGATTAGCATGTTAAGCAAGTCCTTTCCCTAGGTCAACTAAGACTAGTGCCTAGAAATTGGGCAAGGGGTCAACTATGTTAAAGGGTGGTTTATTACAAAAGATTACAAGTTACAATCTTACAATAAAGAATAACTCAATAAAAGAATATCGTGTACATCTACTTACAAGATTTACAATTAAAAGAATATTAGATTACAGCAACAATCTAACCAAGTGTTTGTTCAATGTGTGCAGGATATAGAAGATTCAAGCATCAATCATATCATCATTTACACTAGATCATCAACAAGATTACCAAGATTTAGAAGGATCAAGCACAACTATTATGAAGAAATGAAGACGATCTACACTCTTTACTACTAAACCCACCAAGTATTATTAGATGTGGCCAAGGGTTTAATAATTAGGCTTTTCTTAAGGATTTTAAGTTTATTGGCTTTCACCAAAGCCTCCTCCTCCTGTTGCCAAATAACTGTCGGGTGCTCAGGATAGTAAGGCAACGAGGCCCACCCTAGCTTCCACGGTCAGTCTTGACAGTAAGAGTACTTCCCAGAGAGGACACCCACCTGGAGCACCACGGGACAGTCCCCTGCCACTACCCTCCGTTGTTTTTCTCAAACCCGTTTTAGATAGTGGAGATGGTGGTCTAAGGTACCCTAAAATAGTCTATTAAGTATATATAACAGTTAGGTAGACTTTTAGGTGATTTAAAGAGTGTTTTGAGAGTTTTAAGTTACTTAAAAAGTGCAAAATAATGAGATGGCCGAAACTGAACTTACTCAAAAAATGTGTTACTTAAGCTTTAACAATGAAGTATATCAACACATAAGAAGCAAATAGAGATAGATGGCTGAAAATAGATAGATTTATCACATGCACATCACATTAGTTGATTAGATACCATAGATCCAATGGCAAGAACAACTTGCCTTATGAGATGAAAAAGAAAACTTAAATGTGTTTGCCAAGTTAACCATTCAACAAGTTACAAGCCCAAGACGTGGCTACTAATGTAGATTAAGCAATGAAACAACAACCACTTAGAATGTTAAGCACCATAAGAGATATGAAACATGAAAGTAAGATATGTGCTTAATAGAAATTAAGAACTTGAAACGAAACAAACTAAGCAAGATTAAGAGAAATTATTAAGTGTGTTGCCCAATGGGCTTAAGATATGAGATCAGATCCAATATGTAAACATTTAAGACATTAAACCATTTAGATCAGCCATACCATATGAAGAATAAAACATTAACACTTAGCTCTACCTCTTTGGGTGGTTCCTTTCCCAAATAGATAGGTTATTAGTTATCTTGTCTTAGATTATTAGAGTGTTCTTAGATCTTATTATTAAGGCAAACTAAGCAAAATATGAGCAAGAAAGAGAGTAAACCAAAATAGCAAACTAAAATGCTAGCTAATCTACAAACAACCAAACACTACCCATGCAAGGTTGAGAAGGTGCCCTCACCTTCTAAACCTTGCGGAAAAGCTAGAAGAAAACTCAAAAATCTGAATGGGAAAGACTAGATCTACCCACGTCCTAGCCTACCCAACAAGCAAGGAGAAGAGGGGAGGCCGTACCACTTCCCCTCTTACACCTCAAGCTCAACTAGACAAGCAAATCAAGAAGAAAGAAGCACTTCTTAAGCTAGAAAAAGACTAGAGAGGTAAGAGGTAGCTATCAAACTCCCCCAAGGGGTTTTTGAGTGTTGTATGTGTCCTTTTGGGGCAGCCAATAGCCTCCTATCAGATCTGGTATACCTGTTAAAACAGCAAGGTCTTCTTTCTCGGATGGCTACATACAACAAAACAAAGTTAAGGAAAACCTTGCCCTTTTGGGACAAGGACTTTCCACGAGACAAGATATAGATTTAAAATATTTTTGACCTATTTAAACCAATATTATGCTAGCTGAAAATGAAATGGATGTACAGCAATAAAGAGCAAGGTAATAGATCTAGATAGTTGGAGTGTGAGAAGCTACAAGTGATCCTTCCCTTCTAGAAGGAGTTCCCAATGGAGCTTTGAAAGTGAACCTGCAATACTCTTCCAAACTCAAGCATACAAGAGACAAAACGTTGATGCAATGATAATAAACGACACTTCAATTTACATCACACATCAAGATTTATAGACTAATAAGCATACGCATTACTAAGCCTACTTAGATAACACTTTACCTAAGATCTAGTGTTGCATGAAACAAGAAAGAATATTAAACAACATTACCTCCATTACATAAGAATGACAAGCATACGCATTACCCTTCTTGTTGTCCTCCAAATCTTCTTGAATATTATTACCAAAAGAAATAGATCTTGGAGAGGAATACTCCAAAACCCTAGAGCAAAAATGAAATGAGAATGAATGGAATGACAAGAGAGAGAGAGGAAAATCAAGTAGCATAACAATAGCTCAAGATATGGTGTGTTGGGAGTGAAAAATGAGATCTATTTATACTTGGAGAGGCAAACCTGCCTCTTGGATTTAAGCCAAGTGTCCACCACCAAGCAAATGAGTAGATCTCAAGGCTAGGGCACACCATCTAGGGTTTGAAAACTAGATCTAGGGTGTAGAAAAATGTAGGAGGTGTTGAGATCAAGCAAAGAGGTGTGGGAGGC
>ML777923.1:956556-979084 GCA_009831015.1 Picea engelmannii
AGGGGGCCCCAAATAAGTCACAACAACCTCCACCAAGGAAAAACGTCAATCCCCCTAGGGGGGCGTGATTTTTGAGTGTAGAAGGTGGGTAAGGGGTTAGAATAGGTTGGAAAAGGTTGGGAGGGTTATGTTATGCTTAGGGGATCTCTCTCTAACCATCATTTCAACATTTCACATCATCTAACTCATTATTACAATTTTTACATCTTGCCATGTTTAGACTTTAGCAATTAAAATTGTTGTTATAGACTGACTGGCACTCTAGGTGGACTAACCCATGGCTAAAGTTGTCCGACCGAGCTGAAACTTGGTCCAAGGATGTAGGAGGTGCTATTCCATTTCTTTTGAGCACAAATACCCCTATCAAAAGTCCAAGGATCCAGTTTTTACAATTATTGCTCAAAAATAATTAATTAATTAAATAATTAAACCTCCAAACTTAGGGAAAATAATTAAAAATTAATTAATTAAAAAAAAACTAACCTAGACTCGACAGAATTCCGCGAAACTTTCTATGATGTCTTGCATGGTCATTTACAATGAATTCCCTATATAGTTACCAAAACATAAGCCCACTAGAACGTCGTTCACCACTTTGGAGGACATATGTAAAGTGCGAGGGAAAAACTCAAGGGAAATCATTAAGGCTGGAAGGCCCAATGATAACCTGAGGATAAAAAACCCTTGGTGAAAGGAACTCTCCTAGTGAACCGATGCCAAGGTAACTGACCTATACATGACTCATGCAGACCTATTACATTATTAACCCACACAGGGGTGTGGAAATTCCAATTACAAAAATAAGTGCTAGGCCAAACACAGCCCTGTAGAACCAAGGTCTTCGACAATCATGGCATCTGATGATGCATCTCTTCATGGCACATGAGTTGACGATCGGTGCTAAATGGGCGGTCAACACCCCCTCCTTGGGAAGTGTGTCCCTCTTCTCCATATAACCAAGCATCCTCTCCTCTTGCAAGCTAATGAGATTTTTGGTCAAGCTTGCTATTATACTATCATTGTAATATTTTGCTATTGGAATAAAGAAGACTTTGGAGGTCAAGAAGGTGGCTTGTGTTATTGTGTGGATGCTTGATGTCATGTGCTTATAATGTGAGGTAACCTTTGCTTAATTTGCTTGCTTTAAATTAGTTAATTTGGCCTTTGAAGGGGTGTTGGCACCCAGTAGGATAGAATCCATTAAGCTAGTTTGCTTCCTAGATTTTATTGATCATTTACATTAGCAGCTTAAGATTTGCATGTTTATTTCGGCTAATGATCATGCTATCTAAGTTTCTCTTGTAGGTGACACCATATTTAACGATTTCTTGCAAGATTCTCTTAAGCTTTACAGGTTCTCACGCTTGGAGACGTAGTTGGACTTGCTTGTATTTTCTACATGCTCCAAGCCTCTTGAGACGTAGTCCCTCAACATTCCACCGAAAAACTCCATAGCCCAAGAGTTCCAAGCTCCAAGCTTCTCTCTCTCTCCTTAAAAAATCTAAATATTTATTGGTTAGTGTTCTTTGCATGCATAAGATAGATCTTCCTTTTTATTGTAAATCAAAAGTAGATTATACTTTTGCATGCATGCTAAATCTACATGGCACTTTAGAGTTTTCATCATACAAAGTAGATCTAGCATAAGAAATCTTGTCTTTCAGCAAGCCTTTTATAGTAAAATTTCAAGGCTAAAAGTTAGATTCTTTTTTTAGAGCTTCAAATCTCATATTTGGCAATCTTTGTACCTTGTTGTTTGCTGTCCCAAATAGCAAACAATAGCCACTAAGAAAGCTGGCACTTTGCTTTCTTTCTTGGTTAAATTTCACTAATTTTTGCATAGCTTTCATTTGGTATTTTTTGGCTTCAAACTAACAACTTTTGCAGGCACTTCTAAAACACTTTTGGGCAACATTTCTCCACTTTAGCTTGCTGTTTTTGCAGGTTTAGCAAACAGATAGGAGGAAGTGTTGTCAAATTTTCGTGGATCCGGAGCATCCAAGACCACCCAAGGCACCCAACCTTTCTTCTAAAACCATTTTCTATCAAATTTTAGTAAGTTTGTTGGCCTTATACCTATAAAAGGCCATCAAACACTTCTCATAAAGATTGTAACTCAAAAAGAATAGTGGGATTCTCATACCCCCACCCCCGGGGGGATTGTCTCCTTTTTTGCATTTTGTCTTTTGCATGTGTCCATTTTCTACTTTAGCAGGTTAAAATAAACTTAAAACAAACCCAAGCACCGCAAAACATTTTGCTTTTCTAAGATTAGTTAGTTTAGTTTCATTTTTAGTATTTCATTTTGCAAAGTAACGAACCTTCCCCGTCATTTCCCTGATATGCTCTCAGCCTCACCAGCTTGTTGGATCTTGGCATGAACCAGAGAGGGATTTGATTCGTGTGGAGTACTTTTAATTAGGGAAAACCTTCTATTACTATTGCTCGATACGGGATCATACCGGCGGATTGACTTGTGAATTCAAGGGGATACTTTGGGATTCGCTCTCTCCCTGTTGGAACTCCTTGCAATCTTGCTTGTACCCATTTGAGGGAAAGCAAGTGAAGGAAACACATCTTAGTTTAGATTTCATTTTCACACTTACAATCTCTGGCATGCACTTGAGAGTGGACTTGCACTATCGGTCCATCTCATTGAATTAACCCACTAATTCAACTAGTCATCTTTAATTAATAAAACTTACCAAGAGCATTGCAACACATTTCACATCAATGCATACATTGGCACTGGTCTACAATATTTCCTTTTTGCTTATCAGCATTTACTTTCAAGTACTTTCGGTTACTTATTATCATTTATCTTGAAGTATTTGATTTGCTTCATATCTCTTGCATAAGCAATCCTTTTATGTGTCATTATATGCTGCTAGATTAGTTGCATTTGCTTTTGTTTCATATTAACTCCTAGAATTTCTTACATTTAGCTTAATCAAGTCTTAGGTTCTTTTATTAGGGACTACCCCCTTTGGCTTCGCTAGGAGTTAGCCTAGACGGAGGAGTCGAGTGTCAAATGACAGCTACCCGACTCGAGACTTGCCCCTAAGGCCATACCCATATCATTGAAGATTTCTTCCACGTGACCCGAGGTGTGGATTAGGTGGCAATAGGCTGAAGTTTTTCCTAAGGGGGAAAGCATGGTGTGTACCTAATCAAAACATAGGTAATATCTTTCTAATAAGGTCATATGTGTACAAAAACCATGTTTATATAATAAGGTCTAGAAACATGACATAAACATTGTCTTAGGATTTATGCTTGTTATAAATAGGGGTTTCCCCCCTATCTTATCTATCTCATTATCTTTATCAATATAAAAACTAGCTTCAAGCCATAATAAATGGAGATGTCTTCCTAATACATATATCTAGGTTGGCAAGTGCTATCTTGTAGAAATTTTGTAATCTTCACTAAGAAACCTGCGCTTTACCCAATTCAGAAATTTCACCTCAGTTCAATGAGGTCACATATTTATCACATAGAACTTTCAACCTTTGAGTTGAATTGAAATATTCAAAAATTGTTGATTTTTGTAGCTTTGGCCAAGTATTCTCACGTGCCCTAGGTGTTGGGCATGTCAAAATCATTGTGGGCACCACATCACACTTTCGGTTTGGTGAAAACCCCCTTGGATTTTGAGTTGGGGGCTTGATGATGGGCTTTGTGGGTTTGTGATGGGGCTTCACACCCACGGGAAAGTCTAATTTGGTGTTGACTTTATGGAGGGGCTTTCTTAATGACCCCTAAGACTTGTATAAATAAAAGAGAGGTCATTGTGACAATTCATTGTGTGGAGACAATTGTGAAAAGGAGCTTGGTGATTTTAGTCCTGTTTTGGTGACCTCAATCCTAAGTTGCACGAAACGGAGAAACGTTTCCAAGTTTCCGAAATCGGGACGGTACGAAATAGGCCCCCAAAAAATGGAAACGTCCAGGGAAACGCCGTATATAAAAAAATTAAAAAATATATATATGTATATATAGTTTTTTTTAAAATAAGACATTATATTGCAAGAAAAACATAATGATGCAAAAAAAATGCAATAAAAAAATGCAATAATGATGCAAGAAAAACATAGAAAATGCAAAAAAAAAAAAAGAATATTTGACTGTTTGGGGGCCCCATGGCCCCCTTTTTTTTTCTTATTTCACCTCAAAAAAGMTCGAAACATTGGTCGTATAGGCCGGTACGGCCAGGAAACACCGTCGGYCGTACCGTACGGCGTTTCCAAATCGGAAAACACCGTACGGTACGGTCGGGGGTGTTTCCTRGCCGTACTGTACCGGTTTTCRAGTTTCGTACCGGTTTCCTGCCCGAAACCGAGGGGGGGGGGGCGTTTCCTGCAACTTAGCCTCAATCCATCCATGGAGGGAGGCCTCTAGGCCTCATTTCTGTTACAGTCTTCTTTGTTTTGGGCAGGTTTCTAAGGAGAGGAAGTGTCGCCAACTGTAGGAGGCTCTAGCAGAGGAGAGGGGCAGCTGTGAGGGTTGCTAGAAGGCTCGGCCCTTTAGAAATATCCTTCCGCAGTGACTTTGAGGTCGAGAAGGTGGTCGCAGGCTTGCTAGTAACACGACCAGTAAGCAGAAGGTGGCCAGGTGGCTCAGCCAACCTGTGGTAGGATACTACAAGGTAGGATACTACAAGGTTGTATGTCTGAAGGGGTTGTTGTAGGCTTGGACAGCAGCCTAGGTGGCTCGACCTAGGAAGGCAAGTCTGCTGGAGGGTTTGGCCAACCTAGTTAAGGGTTGCCACAAGCCCACGAGAAGCAGCAACAAATCCAGAGTGGAGTCTTTAGGACAGCCTAGAGCCTGGACAACAACAGATCTAGAGTGGAGTCTTTGAGACATCCTAGAGAGCAGGTTGAGGACAGCCAGGAAGGTTGTTACAACAATACCCTAAAGGGAAAAAATTTGGTGCAGCATTGGCACAGAAACCAAGGAGGCTTTCTACAATATGTTGTAAGTGAATTTTTGGCATGTTTTCTATGTAAAGAATTTGGGCCATTGTCCCTAGTACAGGAGCCTTGTGGTTCTGGTTTTAAGAACAAGGTTTTGGGCTTGAAATTTGTGTACCTATGTATGATCTAATTGCTAGTTTTATGTTTTGTTGTGCCAAAGTAGTTAGGCATCTCACTGTGTTTATGTTTACACTTCAAATTGGGTAAATTTGTGTATAATTGTGGAAATAATAGACAAGACCTGAGGTGCAGTAAAATCTAACATGGTATCAGAGCTATGGTTCTGAGAAGAACAATTGGATCAGAGTTATTTACACAGGTGGCAGCTCTAAGAGGGAGTTGTAGTAGTGTTAAGGAGCTAGCTCTGAGAGGGAGCTACAGTGACTGGTGTAGGTAGCAGCAGGTTAGATGGTCTCTGGTTTGAGACATGGAGCAAACCACCCAAACGAGGAATTGTGAACTTTTGCAGCTCGGTGGTGTGGTAGGTTGGGAGTTATGATGGATTGGTGGAGAGCCCTGATCATAGCAGTATGTTGTGTGGCAGATTACCAACCATGTGGATGGACTTTCGGTGACTTGTCATGGTGAGTTGTGATGGGTGCAACTCATGTTCTTTGGCATGGATGAGATAGCTTCGAACGTTTGGCAGGTTGATGAGATAGAGTCTTCATCGGGCCAGAGAGTTGTACATTGTCGAGGTGCAACAATGTATGAGGTATTTGACCCAGGAGGATGAGGGCACTTGCAGAGATAAGTTGTGAGAGGTCTAGAGTGAACTAGACTATGTGTCTATCCACATCTTGGGACTATTTAGAGAGAGGACACAAGTTCAATTGCAGCGTGTGCATAGACGCAGAGAGTCTTGTGACTTGGATGATGGACTCGGGTAGAAGTTCATTGGATTGTCATGTCTTGGGTAAGCAGGATGCTTGCCTTGCAGGATTACATGGTTCTTATACAGTGGGAACCACCGGCACATGACAGGGGCACAAGATTTGTTCGAGAGCTTCACAGTGTCTGGCTCAGGTATGTACGTGGAGCTTGGCATGAGGACCAGGCATGTGGTACAGGAATATGGAGAAGTGGTATTCTGGATGGAGTCAGGGGATGTGTTGCAAGTGGAAAATGTGTTATGGGTGCCAGGAGTGCGTTCTCAGCCTCAACGATTGAGGAGCAGGACTATGTAGTGTTGTTCCAGGATGGACAAGTGTTATTGGATGCCCAAAGGATCTAGCCCAGGCACAGCAGTGGTCCTGGAGTTAGAGAGGGAAAAGTATATAGGTTGAGGGACTAGCCTATGTGTGTTGTGACCAGTAGGAGCAGAGAGACAGATGAGGAGGATCAGGTAGCTCCACCATAGGTGAGGCAGGTAGCCCCACCAGCAGCACAGGTACCAGTGAAGCAAGTAGCTCCAGCAGTGGTACAGGCTTAGAAAGAGCTAGAGTTCAGAGGGAGTCAACCCTCAGGATCCAGTGGGGAGGAGTAGCCTCCAAGGACTATGCAGAGGACAGTGGACAGGGAGCAGGTAGCTCTGGCGATTGTGTAGACTCAGAGGGAGTCTGACTTCAGAGGGAGTCAGGAGACTCAGAGGGAGTCCGACTTTAGAGGGGGTCAGGAGGCTCAGAGGGAGAGTCAGTCACTCAGTGGGAGCCAACCTTCAGGTCCAGATGGGAGAGAGGCATCTTCCAAGACTGTCAAGAGGGTGTCATGGGTTGAGATGGCTAAGCAGGATGCTCAGGAGCGGGAGGCTTCTAGGAACGGGGTGTCTTCCAGGGAGGGATCATGCCAGACAACAGGACTTGCCTCAGTGACAGGAGGAGCAGCCAATCAAGTGGATTGGAGAGCAGTTGTGGTAGCAGATCCAGTGTGGGAGACAGATATTTCCAGGATGGGAGACAGAGCTACTTCCAGGTGACTGTGGAGTATGATGAGAATACCTCCCTCGATAAGAGGGAGTGTTGATTTTTGTAGCTTCGAACATGTATTCTTGCGTGCCCTAGGTGTTGGGTGTATTGTCCCCCACCTCTTGATGAAGAGGATTGGAGAGACTCAGTAGTCTAGTCATCCCCACTAGACTATAGTATCATGCAGCATCGGGAAAAGTCAACCAGACTCAACGTTACAATATTAAGTTGACTTGAAAAGGTAAAAAGTAACTCAATGAAGAATTAGAACACTTGAGGTTGAGTTAGGAGTTGAACCTAGAGGTTAACTAACTCAACTAGGAAATAGAATGGAGGCATAAAGGAAAGGCTAGGGCGCACCTCTCAGTCATCTTGGATTATTATTACAAATTGCTTTTGGGCTCTTGAGCACATAGTTTTGAGGATTTTGAGAATACAAACCCTAAAGAACAATTCGGTGGTGAAAGATTCCACCTATCTTGTTCCAAGCTTGGTCTTGGGGATGAAATACTCCACCCACACCATTATACAATAGTTACAAGTCTCATCACTCATCCAGGACATCTGCAGGTCATATCCTTGAGGGTTTTCAGCAGGGGGGGCACACCATTCTTTGAAGGAAGTTCGATCCAAGAGATTGGCAGGGCTTTTGGACATTCTAGCACTTGGGTTTTTCTTGCAGGGCCTTGATCATCAGTTCTAGTGCTTTTTGAGAGAGATATTCTTGCCAGGTGATTGCCTAGAGCATTGGCACGATTTGGAGAGAAGGAGGGCGCTATTGAGATTCAGATCTATTCAGTTTGGAGGGGTTATACTTCAAATCTGACCTTGAGACTTCACCTAGTGGCTTGCAGTGCCCCAATCTATCTTTCTAGGAATTTTCAGGGCATTTGGAGGTCTCCTTCATCAGGGCCGAATTGTTGGGCATTGACAGGATTCAGGAGGGCGCAGCTTCACTTGAGGATTCAATGTTTGGAGGAGCATCTCTTGGCATTTCAACCTGAGACTTCAGGAGGGGGTTCTCCTCTCCCTGATCTATCATTCTACAGGGTTTGGAGTCATTTGGAGGCTTCCATTAGCTAGGCCGAAATATTGGGTCTTCTCAGCTCTTCAGGAGGACGTGCCATCAGCCAGGGGGTTTGGACTTGACCCTGGTTCTTCTTGTATTGGTCTTCATCTTGTAGTCAGCCTTTGGAGGCTTGCATCTTCTTAACGGGAGCATTTTGTAGCAGCTCATATTAGTCTATTGGATCCATCTGTTGATTATTCCAGATCTGCATCATTATTGTATTAGGTTCCTTCTCATTATATCAATAAAGGTTAGATCTATGCTATTGGTTCCATATCTGGTGTATCTTGTATTTCCACTTGTTATATCTTCAGATCTATGTCATATGCTTGTTAACTTAACCTGCAAACCCTAAGACCGAACTTAAGAAGTAAACCTGCAAGTAAACACACTCAAATAAGCTAATCAGTGATCAGTTAGTGTTCCAAACGAAAAAAATTGGCTTGAGAACATTACATTGGCCATGTGAGAATCATCGTGGGCACCACATCACACTTTCGGTTTGGTGAAAACCCCCTTGGATTTTGAGTTGGGGACTTGATGATGGGCTTTGTGGGTTTGTGATGGGGTTTCACACCCACAGGAAAGTCTAATTTGGTGTTGACTTTGTGGAGGGGCTTTCTTAATGACCCCTAAGACTTGCATAAAAAAGAGACAGGGCATTGTGACAACTCATTGTGTGGAGACAATTGTGAAGAGCTTGGTGATTTCAGTCCAATTTTGGTGACCTCAGTCCAGCCATGGAGGGAGGCCTCTAGGCCTCATTTCTGTTAGTCTTCTTTGTTTTGGGCAGGTTTCTAAGGAGAGGAAGGGCTGCCAACTGTAGGAGGCTGTAGCAGAGGAAAGGATCAGCCGTGAGGGCTGCTAGGAGGCTCAGTCCTCCAGAAATATCCTGCTGCAGTGACTTTGGAGGCCGAGGAGGTGGCCGCAGGCTTTCTGGCAGCTCGACCAGCAAGCAGAAGGTGGCCAGGTGGCTCGGCCAGCCTGTGGTAGGTTACTACAGGGCTAGGACAGCAAGGAAGGGGCTGCTGTAGGCTTGGACAGTAGCCTAGGTGGCCAGGCCTAGGAGGGCAGATCTGCTGGAGGGTTTGGAGAGCCTAGTTAAGGGCTGCCACAGGCCCAGGAGAAGCAGCAGCAGCTGAGGAGGCCTGCCACAGGTGTGGCAGCAGGCAGCTGAGTGTACAGGGCTGCCACTGCAGCAGATTTAGAGGGCTGGACAGCTGCGAGGAGGCAGCCACAGGATGCTACAGGTGGACAGCAAGGTGCTGGGGGTTTTCTGGAGGCTCGGAGGACAACCACAGTTGTGCTGGGCAAGGAGGCAAGGTTGCAGCAGTGCTGGGACACTTGTGGGACAGTTCTGGGCAGTGTTGGGGGCTGTTACAGCCACCCTAGCAGCAGCAGTGAAGGCTGCCATTAGGGCTGTAACAGCCTGGACAACAGCAGATCCAGAGTGGAGTCTTTGGGACAGCCTGGAGGGCAGGTTGAGGACAGCCAGGAGGAGGTCTGTTACAACAGTACCCTAAAGGGCAGATTTTTGGTGCAGCATTGGCACAGAAACCGAGGGATTCTGGAATATGTTGTAAGTGAATTTTTGGCATGTTTTCTATGTAAAGAATTTGGGCCATTGTCCCTGGTATGGGAGCCCTGTGGTTCTGGTTTTAAGAGCAAGGTTTTGAGCTTGAAATTTATGTGTCCCTGTGTATGACCTAATTGCTAGTTTTATGTTCCGCTGTGCTAAACTAGTTAGGCTTCTGTGTCTTTATGTTTACAGTTCAAATTGAGTAAATTTGTGTATAATTGTGGAAACAATAGACCAGACCTGCGGTGCAGTAAAATCTAACAGAAATACCCCTGCAAATATCTCAAATATGTCCACCATTAGTCTAGGCAAGTTCAAGTAAAAAATTCAGCCCTAGATCTATAGAACAGCCATAAGGGCATGATCTAATAAAGTATGCAAATCTGAAAATTATATTTATTTACAAAAGAAATATAACAACTCATTTCAGATCTAAAGTTTCATCTAAGACATGTCAAATCACGCAACACTTCAGCTTTGCTATTCCAATAAATCAGTATATCGAAACAGCCACTAAACTTGCTCGAAACGCATGAAACCAAATCTGAAAATCAGATCTGCAATAATAGAATTAGGCCAACAATGGTACAACTCCTTATTATCACAATGTGAAAATAAAATACAATACCTCAACTTTGCCAAAGCTGATATATCAAATCCTTATACTTTATCCCAAGCAAGGACTTCTTTAATGCTTCCCAAACCCTAGCTAGGGCATCCACAATTATTGCAAATCCTAACAAACAACAACAAGGCCTAGCAAGGCATCCCACAAAGCTATACTAGCCCCTCCAAGAGCTCAACAACAAGCTAGCATCACACCAACTATCCAACCCTTAGATCCACACTTGCATCTCACAAGCTTTACCCTTCACTTTCATCCACAAAAGCTTTACCCTTCACTTGCATCCCACAAGCTAAGCAACCCTAGTGCCTGCCTCTCACAAGCACTATCCTTGCTACAAGAGTAAAAGACCGTTCTTCCAATGCTCTCCAATAGCTAGCATCACACCAACTATCACATGTCTAAGACACAATACAAGTCATAACAAAGACAATCTCCTGCCTTTATATATGAATAGGTGAGGGAAGCCAACAATTATACATAGATCAATCCCACAAGTAAACTCCAAGCTAAGTCAACAACAAATCCTTAAGTGGAGCACTACACTAGGCATGAATGCGACGTGGCATAGTAGAGTTTGTAGTATGTACAACACCCAAGGTGGAGCACCCTCCAAGTCTAGGTGTCCACACATCAACTTCTCCTCTAAGCAAGATGGTGTGTCCTCCAACAATGGCTCCTCAACTCAAGCATTCCTCAATATTTGTGCAAGGTGGCTTTAATGCTCCTAGGGCTTCGTGCCCGACCTCTAAGTAGATAACACCTTCTCCCAAGGTGGTCACTCCATGTGTCCCAAGCACCCTTCCTCCTGAACAAGTGTGACTTCCTTGCACTGATCCCAAGGTAAGTATACACCCATTAAGATATCTAAATGTAAGTCAACAAAAACACAACAAAGGGGCTAGGGGACCACAAGCCCTCCACATCACATGGATCAATCCACTAGCTAGGTGAAAACATTTTCAAAGCAACCAAAAGCTAGCACTCTCTCTTTGTGACGAAATTGTTTTCTCCAAAACCAATCTTCTCCCTCTATACCTCAATTGTACTTGCAACCTGTAAATCCAAGTCTATTGCAGTCTTCAAATCAATCATTGATCCTACCAAAGGTTTTGGAACTATCTCCCAAACATCACTCTCCTCCATCATGGCATCACCCCATACCCATTTTGCAACACTAGAAGGATTGCAAATGAAAGAAGTCAATGAAACATGGTTGGCAAATCTCTTAGGAAGAATAGTTGCCTCGACTAAAATCTTAGGTGCTCCTGCATGCTCCTATGCATCCTGCCATCTCAACTTCCAATAGGTTGAAGTAGAGGGTAAGGAGGCATCATTCCCTTGGCTCTCTTTGCCCAAATCTGAACATGAATACTGTCTATAAAGACCACCAACTCAAACCCTTTGGCCACAACATGTGTTCAATCTCTAATGATGACCTTCTGAGAATCAAACTTGGCTACACAATTAGATTTCTCATGCAAGAAACTAAAAGAAGCTTCTGAAGAAATTTGAGGTTCCTAAGGCTGCCCAACAGGCCTGTCATATGACCTCTTGTTGGGCACTAAGTTCGAGGTACTTTCACACTGTTTTAGGACTGTTTTCTCGCTGTCCAAAACAGCCAACAAATCTGAACTTTACCCAACTGTAAATCTTCCTTAAGCTTATGATTGCATGCTCTTTTGGTGCCTCTTTGTGAAGGGTTTATATATGATAGTTTTGCGGTCCAAATTAGCTCTTCACATGCATCAAGATTCAAAACATACAATACTCCTCTAGAATCTTTAACAACTATTAAGCTGAAAATACTAAGCAAACCATGACAAATGAACACAAGTGTTTTTGGTCAACATGACCCTAGAAAAACCCCCATGGGGAAAACCAGTAAGAGAGATAGATATATATTGGAGATCTCAAAGAAAATGCTACAACAAGTAAATACACAAGGAGCCTGATACAATGACAAGCTTTTTCTCAAGCTTGCAATGGAATCCCTTTTACTTGTGCCTGCTAGCCTTTGAACAAAGCGCCCTTTGCCTTGGTGCGCCCCCTTCACTTGCTATGCCTTTGCTTGCTTACTAGTGGTGTAGACTTGCACCCCCTTCCTTGGAGAATGCACCCATTCCTATGGTGTGCCTCTTGCCTCTCACAAATCTTAACTCCTTGGCTTGCACACCCACACCAACAAGTGTGCCCTCACAAGCTAGTGCACCCTGTCTACACAAGAGTGCGCCCCTCACAAGTTTGTGCACCCTTCACCTAACAATGCGCCCCTTGCCTCTCACAATGGTGCCCAAACAAGTGCCTCCCTTCTCGGATGCGTCTCTCTCTCAAGCAAGTGCGCCTCCTCACCTTGGATGTGCCCTCCTTACTTGCTTGTGCCCTCCTTGCTCAAGAAGACATACTCAAGCCCTTGTGCACCCTTCTCTCAAGAAATGTGCCCTTCTCTTCTCCAAACCCTCACTTGCTCTCTTCCTCCTTCACTCAACTCTCTCAAGCTAACCTAGAAAACCAAGGGCCCAAATTAGATCTAGGGAAAACTCCAAAATGGATGGATGAGATTAGATCTCAGAATCCACTTAAGTTTCCATAGTTCACTTTATGTTCATTAATTCACATTTAAGTGAAATTAATGTCACTTTATGACTTAAGTGAATAAAGTCACTTTAGACTTAAGTGAATAAAGTCAAAGTGAAATTATAACATAAAGTACAAGCATGAGGGTAATAATTTCCCCCTTTGTGTTTAGAGACTCACAAACAAAAGGGGAGAACTTTCCTTTGTACCCAAATCTCAACACTCCCTCTTACCAAGAAAAGTGTCACTCACCCCTCCAAACTTGTCCCCAAAGTGGACATCCTTGCCCCTTGTCAAGGCCTCAGTGAGTAAATCTACAACCTGCTCATCAAAAGTGGCCTCTGACTCTAATCTACTCGTCACCATAGCCAAGTGGGACCCAAACCTCTCTGGTGCCCTGCTCTCTCTCATCAATCTTTGAAGCTCTCCAACATACTCCTTGGCCTCCTTCAAGGTCTCCTGAAACCATCTCGGTTTCCTCTTCCTTGAAGTAACCTCTTGTGGAGTAGTCTCCTCATGCCTCTGAGTCTCATGCACAGATCTCTGATCAGTAATCTGTGATCCTGAAGCACCTGCACCAATTGTCTATATACTCGACAACTGTGAACCTGAAATTGTCCCAGGTGGACCAATCACCCTTGAACTTGGTGTACTCAACACCTGAGGTTGTGTCTCGTGTGAAGCATCACTCTACAACTGTGGGACCTCCTCAACTCTATCTCTCAACTCGAGAGATCTCCTGAAAGCTCCACCCTCCTCAAATCTAACATCTCTTCTCACCACCACTCTCCTCAATGCTGGAATGTAGTCATGTAGGCCTTTGAGACCTCTGAGTATCCAACTAGCATCCCTCTCTCTACAATGGGATCTATCTTTGTCCTCTTCTCTGAGGGGACATGAGAGAAAGTCGAGCACCCAAATATGCGCAGGTGCTCAACATCAGGCCTACTCTTGTTGAAGGACTCCTCAGGAGTCTTCCTCCCCAAAGCTCTATGGGGACTCTTGTTCTGCAGATAAACTACAGTGCAACAAGCCTCTGCCCACACGTAGAATGGCAGTGCCTAATCATGCAGCATACTCCTCGTTGCACCCACTATGGCCCTATTCTTCCTCTTTGTAACCCCATTCTGCTGAGGGTTGTAAGGAACGATCAACTGCCTTCTAATACCTTGCTCGGCACAGAACTCTGCAAACTTTGTGGAGGAATACTCGCCTCCATTGTCTGACCGGAAAACCTTGATCTTTCTTCCTGTCTGGTTCTCCACAAGAGCTTTGAACTCTTGAAACCTCTTGAAGACCTCACTCTTGGTCTTCAGAAAAAAGATGCAAGTCTTCCTATAGTGCTCATCAATTAAAGTAACATAATACTCTCGACCACCCGAGGAAACACATGACATGGGCCCACACACATCTGTGTGTATCAAGTCTAGTACCCCAGTTGATTTACGGTCACTATTGGGAAAGACAATCTTGGTGTACTTCCCAAGAGCACACCCTCTACACACCTCCTGATGCTCAACATTGAACTGTGGCATACCCATTACAATCTCTCTCAGCGATCTCGGAGCTCCATGATGCAGATGAGACATCCTATAATGCCACAACTCATACAACTGACTGTTGTTGTTGCTGCTACTCGTCAAAGCATACAAGGGCTGGAAAAGCAATATGTACAGGTTCCCCTCTCGTGTCCTAATCACTCTGCCATAAGTGACACTAGACCCCTTAGGACGAATAAGGACCTTTGTCCCTCTGAAGGACACCTCAAGCCCCCTATCCTGGATGGAGGGAACTGAAATGAGATTCTTCTTCAACCCCAAGACATACAATACATCCTTGAACACCAAGGGTGACATACACTCCCTCTGAAATGATATTGTGCCACGCTTGGTCACCCTAACAATGGTGTCGTCTCCAAGCACTATCTCCAACCTGATCTCTGGACCTCTAAGATCAGTGAAGTGCTCTCTCACACCTGACATGTGACTTGATGTTCCACTATCAATATACCAAACGTTGGATGGCGTCTCAACGGTCAAACAACAAACTATCAAGGAGCACTCCCTCTCAAACTGGACGGCAAACTCCTCCTCTGTTATCATTGCAGTACCACCCAACTTCTTCTTCTTCTTCTTGGGACGCTGTCGAGCATAGTACCCCAACTGGTTACAAGTAAAGCATCTCACTTTACTCATATCCCTCTGCTTCTCACCTCCTCTCAATTGTTATTGCTTGGCCCCACCTTTGGGCCACTACTTGGTCTTCTTCTTACCCTTAGCCACAAGAGCAAGATCACCCTCATCACCATCCCCACCATGTTGTTGACTAGAAGATCCAGAGCCAACTCTAAGCTCCTCCTGCACAATGTCATCCCAGAGCCTCTCCCAACTAGGCATATGCTCTCTAGCCACGATGCCTCATACAAAACTCTCCCAAGGTTTGGAAAAGCCATTTAAGGTTGTCCTCGCCAACTCTAAGGGATCTACTATCTCACCAACCATTGCCAACTCATCACGACTATGAGAAAATCTTGTGAGAAATGAGGTAATTGTATCTGTCTTTGTCATCTTGGTGCCCCTTAGCTTCTCCTGGAGCACCCTCTTCTGATTCTGGTTAGGACTCTAGTAAAGACCACATAATGACTGCCACATCTGAAATGCAAACTCTTTACCAGAAATGTGAGGAATGACATGGTCCTTGACCGCATCAAGGATAGTCCTCTTGGCCTCGATGTTCCTCATCTGGAACTCAGCCATGAGCACTGCATCTGTGGGAGGTACTACGGGATCTCCACAATATCCAATAGCTCTAGCTCCTCCATAATCAATACTATCGTGGCCTTCCACGGAAACCAGTTGTCTGCCCACGCAAGCCTATCCTCCACCCTCAAATCTCCCACCAACATGGCTACCATTTGATGCTAAAATTGATACACTCTAACCAAGTAAAACTAAGCAACACTAAACAACACAATAAAGCCTCCAACACACAAAACTCAAGTGTGAAAATGAAGCTTCCCCACAAGTGAAAAATCTTCCAACTGTTTGCTCCAAAAATCAGCCACCTCTTTTGCCCTCAGGCTCTGATACCATGAAGAAATTTGAGGTTCCTAAGGCTTCCCAACAGGCTGTCATATGACCTCTTGTTGGGCACTAAGTTCAAGGTACTTTCACATTGTTTTCCTCACTGTTTTCTCGCTGTCCAAAACAGCCAACAAATCTGAACTTTACCCAACTGTAAATATGCCCTAAGCTTATGATTGCATGCTCTTTTGGTGCCTCTTTGTGAAGGGTTTAAGCAAGATAGTTTTGTTGTCCAAATTAGCTCTTCACATGCATCAAAACATACAATACTCTAGAGTTTTTAACAACTACTAAGCTGAAAATACTAAGCAAACCATGATAAATGAACACAAGTGTTTTTGGTCAACATGACCCTGGAAAAAATCCCATGGGGAAAACCAATAAGAGAGATAGATATATATTGGAGATCTCAAAGCAAATGCTACAACAAGTAAATACACAAGGAACCTAATACAATGACAAGCTTCTTCTCAAGCTTGCAATGGAGTCCCTTTTACTTGTGCCTACTAGCCTTTGAACAAAGTGCCCTTTGCCTTGGTGCGCCCCCTTCACTTGCTATGCCTTTGCTTGCTTGCTAGTGGTGTAGACTTACGCCCCTTTCCTTGGAGAATGCACCCAATCCTATGGTGCGCCCCTTGCCTCTCACAAAGCCTCACTCCTTGGCTTGGACACCCACACCAACAAGTGTGCCCTCACAAGTTGGTGTGCCCCTCACAAGTTTGTGCACCCTTCACCTAACAATGCGTCCCTTGCCTCTCACAATGGCACCCAAATAAGTGCGCCTCCCTTCTTGGATGCGTCCCTCTCTCAAATAAGTGTGCCTCCTCACCTTGGATGTGCCCTCCTTGCTCAAGAAGACATTCTCAAGCCCTTGTGCGCCCCTCTCGTCTCAAGAAATGCACCCTTCTCTTCTCCAAACCCTCACTTGCTCTCTTCCTCCTTCACTCAACTCTCTCAAGTGAACAGATAATCTCTTTTTCCCTCCTTTGCCTCCTTTACCTCCTTTAGCCTAATCTCAAGGCTAACCAAGAAAACCAAGTGCCCAGATTAGATCTAGGGCAATCTCCAAAATGGATGGATGAGATTAGATCTCATAATCCACTTAAGTTTCCATAGTTCACTTTATGTTCATTAATTCACATTTAAGTGAAATTAATGTCACTTTATGACTTAAGTGAATAAAGTCAAAGCGAAATTCTAACATAAAGTACAAACATGAGGGTAATACTTTCCCCCTCTGTGTTTAGAGACTCACAAACACAAGGGGACCACTTTCCTCGGTACCCAAATCTCAACAGCTTCTTCGTCAAACTAGGAACAAACAAATCAATATTCAACTCAAGAACATCACCTAAAAGCATTTGGAAAGAGATGGAGCCCAATCCCTTCACAGCATAAGTCACCCAACTCCACTCGCATTCCTTCCTCTTGCTCTTAAGACCTACTGAAGATCTTCCTATCATAAGTTGTATGTCTCAATGCATCACTATCCACATACCATCCAACATTGGACACAGATTTGGTAGACAAACAAGAGATCATGGAGAAGGTGCTCTCAATCTTGGACCCTAACTCATCCATTTATTGGCAATCTTTGCCGATAAATGAACATTAGGAAAAGGAATGCCTCATATGGAGTGAGGTATCATAATATGTAAGAGGGTGTAAGAGAATGTCCCATAGGTTATGTAAAGGAATATGCCAAGTAGATAAGGAAGAGCACACTTGGCATGGAGGAATCTCACCAAAGTTAGTAGATCAGTAAAGAGCCCAAAGTGTCTTGGGTTGTGTAACAAAATATCCCATATGTTGTGTAAAGGAATATGCCAAGTACATAAGGAAGAGCACACTTGGCATGGAGGAATCTCACCAAAATTAGCAAATTGGTAAGGGACCCAAAGTCTCTTGGGTTGTATAAATACTTGTACTTGTATTCCCATAATGTGGCTATTCAATTAATGTAATGATGTGTTAACGTCTCTCTCTAGATTCTCCTCATTATATTTTCATAAGGGCACGGTGATACCACATTGTGGTATCATAGTTACACCACACCAACAATCATTGTTTCCAAGCAAAAGACCATTTTGCTTGGAAACAATCAAGGAAGCACAAGATGAAAAAGATGTTAGAATATAAGGCTTACATGTGTAATAAAGTGACCATAGTGACTTAAGCTAAAAGATAGGTTTTTCGGTTATTATTAGCATTTAGCGTTTTGGACAAATATGACCTCTCGAACTCTATATAAGAGAGGTGAACCTAATTGTAATGGCATGAAGTATTTTCGTAATATCATATTGTGTTATTGTGTATTTCTTTTGTGTTGAGTTATGTGATTCAACCCTATCTAGGGTTTCAGTATTTAGCAATCTAGCTCATTTCATAATATGGCATCAAAGCGGGGAGATCCTAATGGCCAAGTTTGAGACATTGATTGAAAAGTGTAGAGGGTCGAAATTCCATTCGCAAGAATGAAGCCGACACCTAGTCTCCATTAGAGTCACCATATCAATTAGAAGCCGCAACTTATCGAGAGAGTCGCATCATTGTCGTCATTTATCAAGTCAAGGTTTATGTGCCAGGGAAAATTTTAGGGGCTATATAACGCCCATGGGCTAATTTTCCATGTTTTTTCCCAAAAAATGATTCACCAATTTCCATTTTTCCTAAAAATGATTCACCCAAATTCTATAGGAAAAAATTACTTTACATTAAAAATCGCCAAAATTTTATATAAACTATATAAAATCCTTAGAAATTTGAATATTTTTAAAAAAATATCGCCAAACATTTCATACTTTGCATATTAAGGACTAGTAAGATTCGCCAAGGTTTCTACATTTTAAGATAAATTTCAATCCTTGAAATTATCCGTGTTCTATGCTTTGATAGCCACCACTACATGTAAAGAAGAGCTGCCAAAGCACACTCACCAATAGTTTATGCGGTATTCAAGCCACAAATTGAAGGAGACGTTACCCTATCAAAGGTTGAAGCCAGCGGCAAGGTTTAAAAACAAAAACAGATTTGTTGTTTTTAATTAAAGCCCATCCGCTATGTGTGTCTAAGCCACCAGCTGCCATACGGAAGTCGCCAATCACAACCCGTGGTACTATCGTCAACTCAATGCCAAGTCATACAGCAGCCACTAGCTCTCATTTGCAAAGGTAGAGGAATATTGCAAGTTACAAAATTGCCCAATTAGATACACAAAATTATCCTATTAGATAGAGAAATTATAGAATCTATAATTCTTGAAGTTTTTAGTGGAGCTAGATGCCCATTGGTCTGTAAAGAGTAGAGCAAGGGAAATCGTGTAGTATTTCTATTTCTCAGAAAATCCAAAGCGGCAAAGTGCAAATAGAGGTGGGTGGACATCCACTATTAGGAGAAACCTTTGTAAATCATGTGCCTGAATGAGATGTGGAAGAATGTAAGCTCGGAATCTTGAAACAAGTCTACACAGTGAAGCTTGGTTCAACTAACGAAGGTTTGAATGTTGTTTCTTTGATTTGCTAAAGGTTATATCTAGCTTAATTGGAAGCATTGTTTGACTGAGTAGTGAGAAGTGCAAGTTTCAATTCCCTTGGTTGTTGAAGGTATATACTTGATTTTGTTTGTTTGTTCTAATCTACTTCAAGCTAGAAAAACAGAAGAGAATATGAATTTCATAGAAAATATACTATTGGAGAAAAATCCTAACAGTAATGGGTTGGATTTTGAAGGTACAAAAGCTAATAATCTAATAAATGGCAAAGGGAAGAACCTTAATAATACAATTAGTACCAATGCAAGTTCTAAGTGTGAAAAGGGTTATAAATGGCGTAGATCTATGATGATGTGTCACACACAAGGTTGCCAGAGCATGGGAGCAAGAGCGTCATCTCCCAAAAAACCTCGAGAGAGAAACATCCCTGGAGCATTATATATATAGTATAATGCATTTATATTCAAAAAAACATGCAAAATGCCAATCTAGTTGTAGAATATATCAAAACATGCATATTTGTGCTACTTGTAGATGAATACTACATTATTATGAAGTTAGAAATGTATTATGAAGTTAGTAATGGCATCCATAGTACATTAATGATTAATAATACGAGCATCAACCATCTAGCAATTACAAACAAACATACACATTTTTAAGCTATATAATAGGAAGTAGACCATTAACTTATGGAATGAAATAGTTTATCCACCAACTACCAACATGACCAAATAGTTATGTTTACAAAATAGGCCATCTGCATAAGTTCTAAAATAATAACTTAACTTAAGTATGAAGACCGAAAGGTCCAAAACCCTAAAATAAACAAGTTGCTAACGACTATGAGTCTATGACATATGAACTAGTGAAAAAGGAGAAACAATTATTCTAGTTTCTATCTACTTTTCCTTCCTCTTTGCAGCACCACGATTGTCACGTGAACCTCCATGTGGTGGTAGTGGAACCGAAGCAGGAGGTAACTATGTAGAAGCATATGGAAGTGAAACTACACATGATGTCCCTACTGCTGCAACTGGAGTCTAGGTCAGGGGGACAATGGCAATGGATGGGGGTGGCATCTCAACACAATCATCATCATCAACAAGAGCATTCTCCAATTGCTCCAAAACCAATACTCCATCCTCCAAATTATCCTCCTCCGGATTGTTGTCCCAAGTCTTAAATGTTTTATCCATGTTTGACACCTCACAGTAATGGGACAACAATCGCAAGTTGTAATGCACATAAACCAAGCTCTCTTACCGGTTTACATTCAACATATTTCTTTTGACACTGTGGATGAAATTGTAGGTCCTCCAACACCTCTCTACAGAAGAAGTGTTCACCACCTATGCAAGCACTTGTGTTGCCAATCGTTGTAGTTGTGGAGAAGCACCGCCATGCATGTTCCACTACACGAGAGAAGACAGATTCCCTCAATCTCTAATTGCATTGTTGGTTAAAAAGGCACCATTGCCACTAATGTAGTGGCTCAATTGTCTTTGTATGGTATCACAGTCCTCATCATCAAGGACCAGTTTGTCTAATGCTTGCATATAACCAACCAGAGCCTCTAGATCTTGGTGTGGTTTTCTCTTCACCCCACCACCAGGTGCTAGTGCTGCAAGCCATGATATATGATAGTATTTTGGTGTAAGCACATATACTAAGGCATGTAGTGGAATATTTAGCTTTTCCCACCATTTTTCCACCTCTATACGAATATGATTATACAAGTTCACATCTCTAGGCTAAACAATGTCCTTAATCTGCCCTACCAAGGTATCTATTTGCTCATACACCTCCCCAATGACTAGTCGATCTGAATCTACAAACTAAATAATGTTATAAATTGACTTGGAGAATTGCAAAACATACCTAACCTATGACCAAAATGTTGATATTATGGTAGCTGCGGGAGGTATTAACCTCCACGTGTAACCTTTGACAAGACTAGAATATTCCAGGAAGCAAGAGAAACCCTAAAACATTGGATAATAACCCTAGGAGACAAGTCGGCTCAAGAGAATATTTAATATTGAGTTATTAGCTTCCAGAAAGAGAAGTCGACCCAGTCAAGTGAGATAGAGCAGTATAAATAGAGGGCGCTAGAGCTCATTTGTCACCCTCACTCTCACAACTGCATAAGACCAGCGGTGCACAAGTTTGGAGAGGAACTGCAGCTGCAGCTCCTGCAACTGAAATTTCAGTTTTGGCTTGGACGTTCTCTTGGTTATGGTTTGGACTTTCTGCTTGGTCTTTGGTTACTCTTGCTTGGTGCGCAAGCCTTGGAGAAAGGTGCGCTACCTTGGTTGGCTATTGGATTGCTTCCGGAATTATTCTATCTTTCAAGGTTAAGGTGCTCGGGGGTGGCC
The DNA here is from genome assembly GCA_009831015.1 of Picea engelmannii. Taxonomy (NCBI): domain Eukaryota; kingdom Viridiplantae; phylum Streptophyta; class Pinopsida; order Pinales; family Pinaceae; genus Picea; species Picea engelmannii. Next base: position 978,238 of record ML777923.1, read on the forward strand.
TTTGTGCCTATAGTTGGGTGACAATATTACTATATTGTCTATGGTGAAACGAGCACACCTATTTTTCTAACAGGTTATGGGCCCACACTATCTTCGGACAGTCTAACCACTGAAAGATAGATTGGGAGAATTTGCTCAGTTACAATTGCAGTTGCAGTCAAAGTTTTGCTGCAGCAACGAAACCCTAACCCTCTTGTTAAGGCAACTTAAGTGAAGAGCTTGACCTAATTCCTGGATAGCCTAGTGCACCTCCTAGTACTCTCAGCAAGCCAAGGCGTCAAGTTTGAGTTTTTGATCAAAGTCAAAGGTTGACCAAGTCAAAGTCAAAGGTTGATCAAGTCAAACCAGTCATGACTTACTCTATGAAGTCAGAAAACAAGTTAGAAGGGGCTTCTAACTTCAGATCATGGAAGACAAGGATTGACCTCATCCTTGCCAAGAATAAAGTGTTGAATATCATGAAAGGCAAGATCATGGAACCACAATTTGAAGCAGGAAAAGAGAAGGAACCTCAAAACGTTACAGTTATGGAGAAGTTCAAGGACAATGACATCAACGCTATGAGTATCATAGTGGACTCTGTAAGAGACCACTTGATACCCTACATATCTCATCTTGACTCATTTAAGAAGATGTACAATGCCCTAACTAACCTCTTCTCAGTCAGAAACATTGGACAAGTAATGAGTCTGAAGAATGAGCTCCGTGACATGAAAATGAATGATGATGACAACATAAGAATCTCTCAATTAAGAGATCAACTACAAGCTATTGAAGAAATCATTTCAGAAAAGGAACTGGTAAATATAGTACTCAATGGCCTTCCCAAGACATGGGATGCATTTTC
>ML777923.1:1006400-1021786 GCA_009831015.1 Picea engelmannii
GAGGGAGCTAACTGTGCCTTACAACCCCCAGCAGAATGGAGTTGTTGAAAGAAAGAATAGAACTATCTGTGAAGCAGCCAGGGCCATGATGTATGACCAAAACTTACCTTTATCTCTTTGGGCCAAGGCTACCAGTACTACAGTCTACATACAAAATAGATGTCCACACAAAGCCCTTGAAGCAAAAACTCCTAAAGAAGTTTTCACCGGAATTAAGCCCTCAGTTGATCACTTGAGAATCTTTGGCAGTCCAATCTACATTCACATTCCAAAAGAGAAGAGGACTAAACTAGAGCCCTCCGGAAAGAAAGGAATTTTTGTGGGATACAGTGAAATCTCAAAAGCTTACAAGATTTATATCCCGGGTCAAAAGTTCATCGAAGTAAGCAGAGACGTGACTTTTCATGAAGAAGCAGCTTTTCGTCGAGCCAGAGAACTTCCACATGATTCAGAGGAGCAGGAAGCTCAACCACTTGATTCTCCAAATTCTCTTCTTCTAGATGAGCAGATGGAGGAAACCTCAAAACTTCTAGTAGATCCCTCAAGGGATACTATTGAGTTTCCAATGGAGATACCTCCTATTAAAAGGAAACCAGCCTGGTGTCGAGAAATATTGAAAGAAGCAAAAAAACATTCAGCTCCTAAGGGCACCTTCAAAGAAAGCAAGAAACCAGATAAGTACTCCGATCTCATAGCTAATTTAAATACTGTGATTGATTCAGAACCTTCCACATTTGTAGAAACCTCCAAACATCAAGTGTGGAAAGATGCTACAAATGAAGAATATGATTCTATTCTAAAGAATGATGTATGGACCGTAGTTCCTAGACCTCAAGGCAAATCTGTAGTAACTTCAAAATGGCTTTATAAGATAAAGCATGCAACAGATAGCAGTATTGAGAAATACAAGGCGAGATTCGTGGCTCGTGGTTTCTCTCAGAAAGAAGGAATTGACTACGACGAGATTTTTGCTCTGGTTGCCACATATACTTCAATCAGGATTATCATCTCTCTTGCAGCATTTTTTGGTTGGAAACTTCACCAGATGGATGTTAAGACTGCTTTTCTTAACGGTGAAGTTGAGCAAGAAGTATATATCGAACAGACTGAAGGTTTCATGATACATGATAACAGATCTCATGTGTGCAAACTCAAGAAAGCCCTATACGGGTTAAATCAAGCTCCAAGAGCTTGGTATGGTAGAATAGACAGCTTTCTACAAAGTCTTGGATTCACCAAGAGCATAGCAGATCCCAATCTTTATATAAAGATTGTACAAAATCTTCCAGTTATCTTAGTCTTATATGTAGATGATTTGTTCCTCACTGGAGAGGAAAACTTGATAGCTCAGACTAAGAGGGAGCTTTCAGCTGAATTCGAAATGAAAGACTTGGGGCTCATGCACTATTTTTTGGGCTTGGAGGTATGGCAGAAACCAGGAGAGATATTTCTCTCATAGGGTAAATATGCAATTGATGTGCTTCACAGATTTGGCATGATGGATTGCAAGTCCATGACCACACCAATGATCTCTAATCTAAAAAAACTACAAGATCAGGTCACGGGTTCAGATCCAGAAGATCCCACCTTATATCGGCAGATCATTGGGTCTTTGATGTATCTCGTACATATGAGACCAAACATTTGTTATGCGGTAAATGCTCTCAGCCAGTTCATGTGTGAACCAAAGCATATACATATGGTTGTTATGAAGCATATTCTGAGATATGTTCGGGGAACTACAGCTTATGGTCTCAGATACACTTCCAGTGGAGGTGTAATGTTCCATGGATTAACAGATTCAGATTGGATGGGAAGTACAGTGGATCGGAAGAGCACTTCCGGATATTGCTTCAGTTTGGGTTCAGCAATGATTTCCTGGTCCAGCAAGAAACAGGGCTCCATAGCCCAAAGCACTGCAGAAGTAGAATACATTGTTGCAAGTGCTGCTAGCAGAGAAGCAATGTGGCTTAGGAAGCTACTTTCAGACCTGTTCATTTCAGAGCTTGAACCGACAATCATTCACTGTGACAATCAGAGCTGTATAAAGCTCACCGAGAATCCAGTGTTTCATGATAGGTCGAAACACATTGAGATGAGATATCACTATGTCTGGGACATGGTACAGAAGAACGTTCTCAGCATTCAGTATGTTCCAACAGCAGAACAAACGACAGATATTTTTACCAAGCCATTGTCCCTAACAAAGTTTGTGTACTTTCGTGACAAGCTTGGTGTAGCTGAGAATACCTCTCTTGCTGAGAGGGAGTGTTAAAATTAAATCAATTGCAAAATCCATTCTCCGGGAGGATGGCAAAGACCCTAGCCGAGATCTAGGGCCCCCAGTGCACTCCTGGGGTTCTTGGACTAGGACCAAACAGTCAAAGCCATGGAAAAGAACCTTGTAAGGGCCCCCAATAGATAACTGGGGTTCTTGGTCTGGGACCAAAAAGTAAAGACCCTTGAGAGGGCCCCCAGTATATGACTGGGGTTCTTGGTCTGGGACCAAGCAGCTAAAGTCCCTAGATATGTCTAGGGCCCCTGGACATGTTCCAGGGTACCCATGTCTAGGGCATGGGTTGATCCTTGGTCTTGTACCTTGGTGGATAAGACCCCAAAAATGTTCTAGGGCAACCTGGTCCTTGATCAGGCAGTTGTTGGTGTATGACCCTCTTTGAAGGTCGGCATGACCACATGAGGGATGTATCCCATATGCAGTGATGATAAAGTTAAAAAAAAGGTCACCTTGAGAATTACATGGACATGTGTAAACCTCTCCTTAACCCTCCACCTTTGATTTTTGGGCTTGAGTTTGTTTGGGGGTTGTGTTTTGTATTTTGGGGGCTAATACAAGAAATATTTAATTAATATAAATTGTAAATATATTTAATTAATATTTATATTAATTAAATATATTACTTTTAATTATTATTTATTTTATCCAACCCTCACCCAAAAGTATAAATTAGAACCCCTCTCCCTTTACTCACACACTCTTATTCCTCTCTCTCCTAAGTGTGGCGGATTGCTCCCTTGCAACAGTTCGGCCTCCTTTGCAACAGTCGGCCTCCTTGCAACAGTTAGCGGCTCCTTTAGTGGAAGTTTTCAGACCTTCCTTTGTGGTAGACTTTGTTCCAGGTTCTTGCTGATTTGTTTTTGTTGCTATGAGTATGGTGAGTGCCTTCCACTGCTGAGAATTCTGGTGTTGCTGCTCTCTACCAGCCAGACATCCTTTCATTGGCCAGCAAACCCTCTTCATCAGTTTGCCGTCCCCTATCTGAGTTTCTAGTGAGGGCCGCAGCACCCTAAGTAAGGTGTCTGGGCCATCCTTAAGGCAGCCATCCCTCCTCCTGGCTGTTCTCTTTATGCATGAGAGTTTGTGGGGTGTTTTTCAGTAAACTTGTCTGAAGTTCTGGTGGCAGTTTAACAGTTCTATAATTCTCTTGGAAAGAGATCTAACCCTTGAGGTAGATCCATGACTCTAGACTTTTTCTGAGCATATTCTCAGTGGCACTTCATCCCTTGTGTGAGGCATGAACTCCTTCACTGATCAGAGGTAAGACATCAAGAGGTAAGCTATTTTATGATTCAGATCAATTTATTATTGTGTAGATCTGTGTGTTTCTAATTCTGTAATCCATCCTAGTTTAGATCTAACACAGTTTTGTTTAGATCTGTTTTGATTGATCTTTCTGGAATTAGTTATTGACTAAGATCTGATTTAGAAATCTAATGGTTAGCTAGATCTATCTATCTTTGCTTGGATCTGTTATTTGTTTAGATCTGTCATCTAATGCTTAGATCTGCTTACCTAGATCTGTTATCTACTTGTTCAGATCTGTTATCTAATGCTTAGATCTGCTTACCTAGATCTGTTATCTACTTGTCTAAGATCTGTTATCTAATGGTAATACTATTACTTAGATCTGTGATCTATCTTGCTTACTAAGAAAGAGTTCATCTAATCACTGACTGTGAACAGAATAAAATCCTAGATCTGATCTTTGTGTACACTCAGGAATAGGTTCATGGTTTAAGCCTACTTGTTGTTCAATTTAACTATCTAGATTACTACAGTTCAGATTTATTTAAGACCTTTTGCTGTTCTATCTAACAGAATTTTAAAAGGACAGAAAGTTTCTACTCTACTTCCCTAATTCTAACAGTATTCACCATGAGCAGTTGGCTCTTGTTGGAGAGAAAGTGCACTTATATGGAAGAGAAATCATCCATGAGGACACAATGTTGAAAGGAGATGCTTCTAACTATTTTTGGTCCTTGGAGTTACTTGGACTAGAAGGGCACACTTGTTGCATAAAAATGTGGAGTGAGTGGGTTGACACTCTTGGGTGCATAAAAATATGTGAAGTGGATGAGTTGGCACTTGTGGGCATGTGCCCACCTACTTGGCACATGAAGAGTACTCCATTTTTGGACCCATTTTCTATTTGTAAACATAGTTTAGGGTTAGGGTTTTACTTTACTTGTAACTCACTCCTTCTCTTACTCTATATAGGAAAGAAGGAGCATCACTTCATAACATTATTAGCTTGCTTGAAGAGAGCCAAAGGAGTAATGTGAAAAATGTGATTCCTAGGTTGTTGGGTTTTGCTTTATGAGATTGAGAGAAGTTGTCGTTTTTGCATTGTAAGCTTGGGAGAAGCCGATTTGTTGTTTGGGTTTTGCATTTGCAGCTGGGGAGAAGTTGATTTGTTTTAACGTAAAATCATATTTCATGTGCAATAGAAAGGGATGTGTTTGTTGTTCTAACTTTACATGCAAATCTGATATCTGGGTGTTTTAGTTGCTGAACTATTATGCTAATATAATGAACAGTCACGCTGATGTTCAGCTAATTTAGAATGCTTTAATTTGTATTTTCAGATCTGAATGGTGCTGAACAAATGTGATTTTCAGATCCGATTTTTTTGTTAGATTTAACCCTAGAGGCTGTTGAAATTATCTAACTTGTGATGTGTGGTGTCTACACTCTTGAAGCTTCCCTACAACAGTGTTGTTGTTGCAGATCTGAAGTTTTGACAGGTGTTCCCGGAGAAATCAGATTCAACTGTGGGGGTGAAACTTTTATGCACCTTCCGAGGTGAAATTTTAACACCAACTACCTACCTAATGGATCTCTCTATATGTTTGAGGTGGCATATCCACTACCTATCTACCAACAGAGTGTAACAGTTAAGGATGATGACATGCATTGTAGACAGGGATGTAAATGCAACAAATAGCTTATGGAAGACAATCACCAAGACCCTAAGAGGATGGTGCATCGCTTCTGGTTTCTATGTTTGATTTTCTGTTTTGCTTGTTGGATTTTGTTAAGCTTTGTGATGGTTTTGTAAAGCGGTGCAGTTATAAGTTATAACTGCTAATTTTACTAGATAATAAAATTTTAGCCTCAAGGGGAGTTGAATGTCAAATTTTGGAGTGGATTGTCACCATATATGTACAAATAAGTAAAATTTCATATGATTGAGACTAAAGTTTTCAATCTGGAGCAACTTGCAAAGGGAAAAATACGACATCAAAATCGTTTTGGATAACAAGTGTACTAGCCAAATAGGTTTCAATCAAAAGACCACACAAGAAAAGTCAAGGGCAATATCAAAATAGACAAAAACATAAAGCAAGAGTTCTCAAGATCTTTTGTTTCTCCTTCCTCTCCTTTGTATTCACCTTCTTCTAGGCAACCTAAATTTTGTACCTTTTATAAGAAATATGACCCTTAAAGGAGTCCATGCTTCAAACTAAAGAAGGAAAGAAAAATCTAGTTGTACAAAAAATACGATGTAACTTATGAGCAACATGAGACTCACACACAAGGTAAAACTTGATCCAAATTGGATTGTGAACGAAATGAAAGACAGCAATAAAACAAAAAAGAAACACAGAGATACAATAAAAACCAAATTATATTATTCAAAGAATGGTGAAAAACATTGTACATATACAATGGCTAGAATGGTGGTAGCTATCTCTAAGAAGAGAGGAGTCTACTATGCTCATTTGCAAAAAAACTATAACAAGCGGCTGAAACTACAAACCCTACAATTACCCTTGAACTACAAACCCTAGCTTCCTTGCCTCCTCAGGGAGAAACCTTAACCCTAGAATTACCCTTGAACTTATCCAAGAACCCTAGCATTCCAAAACAAGGAGTGGTAATACAATGAAGAGAATATGAGAGAGAGAGAGACTAGTGTGCTCCACTCATCACATCTCTAATACAAGTGAGTGATGAATGAATCCACGAGATCAAGTATCATTATCTCCAATGTCATGTTCTTCTCTAGGGTTTACATGCATAGCACAAACCCCGACATCTCACAAGAGCAATCTTTCCAAGAACAAAAAAGACATCTCTTTCTTCTTGTCTTCTCCTAAGGTTTCCTCATGAAGCCTAGCATCCAACTCCTAGGGTTTCCTCTTGAAGCCTAGCATCCAACTCCTAGGGTTTCCTCGTGAACCCTGGCATCTTACTCCCTACAAGACTTCTCCAAGACCATATAAAAAATAGAGTGTATGATGATGATGTGAAATGACTCTCTCCTCCCTCTATTTATATGAGAGGTAAGGGATTTCAACAATACAATAGTGGTCCTAGTCCACTACAAGCAACCTGTCCATAAGAAGAGCCCACATGTGAAGCACTCTCTCTACAAGTACACATGTCAAGCGCCCAAGTGAAGACCTCCAATAAGCAAGGCTCCAAGGCATGAATGATCCTCAAGAAGATACAACACTCCACCTCCATGAGCCTTCAAAAATCCAATGCTCCTCTAGGTCCACCCCACCTACATGATCACCCTCTCAACCCAAGCATCCACAAGTCAAATACAAGCCTCCATACAAGCAACCAAGTGTGTCCATGCCATCTAGGGCTCAATGCCCTCTTCCAAGATGCCCAACACTCCTCCTCCAAAGTAAGTCGTCCTCCCAAGTAAGCAATTGTTGAAATTAGTGCAGCTGCAAGAGCCATTCTTCGGGAGGATGGCATAAGACCCTAGCTGAGGACTAGGACCCCTAGTACACTCCTGGGGTTTCTTGGTATGAGACCAAGCAGTGAGAGCCATGGAAAAAGACCCTAGTGAGGGCCCCCAGTATATGACTGGGGTTCTTGGTTTAGCACCAAGCAGTAAGTCCCGAGATGTGTTCTAGGGCCCCTGGATGTGTTCCAGGGAATCCTTGCCCGGTGCTTGGATTGATCCTTGGATGTGTTCCTTGGTGGTTGATATAAGTCCCTAGATGTGTTCTAGGGCCCCTGGATGTGTTCCAGGGAATCCTTGCCCTATGCTTGGATTGATCCTTGGATGTGTTCCTTGGTGGTTGATATAAGTCCCTAGATGTGTTCTAGGGCCCGTGGATGTGTTCCAAGGAACCCTTGCTTAATGCATGGGTTGATCCTTGGTTTTGTACCTTGGTGGATAAGACCCTAGATGTGTTCTAGGGCCCCCAGATACGTTCTGGGACAACCTGGTCTTGGACCAAGGAGATCTTGGTGAAATACCAAAGATGTGTTGATGTGTGATCCTCTTCCTCTCTCCCAGGATGGTCCATGAGACCTAGGGGTGGCTATGAAAATGGACATGACCACATTGTTGATGTGCCCTCTTATGCAATGACGATAAAAGTTTATAAGTCATTATGAGACTTATGTGGACATGTTTTGCCATTGTGGACCCCCTTGACTTTGTCTTAAAGTTCCCCCTTTGCTTGTTGCCTTGCTTTCCCTCTTGTTTTATGTGGTGGGGGGTTTTTATAATTTTACTTTAATTTAATTGACATTTAATTAATATTTATATTAATTAAATTGTCATTATTTAATTATTTTTTATAATAGCCCTAACCCCTCTCCCTAGCTATAAAAGAAACCCTCCCCTTCTCATTTTTACATACACTCACTCCTCTTCTTCTATTAGACTGCGGCTACCTCAGGTTATGCTTTCTCTTGGTGTTGGAGCAACCCCTCCTTTGATTCTCTGTTTCAGATCTGAAGCTGATTGATTGGACACCTATCTGGCTGGGAGCTTCCTCTGGTTTTTCTGTTCACTGGTGTAGAGGGACTTCCTCTTGACTGTCCAGACCAGCCAATTGACCTCTCCCTTAGCTCCAGGTCTGTGTTTAAGAGCCGCGGGCTGATCCTTGACTGTGCAAGGGTGCCGCAGCCCTCCTTCAAGGTGACCGCTGGGTGTGTTGAGCCACCAGCTCCTCCGCCTCCTCTTCCTTCGTGACTGCTGGGTGTGTTGAGGCACCAGCTCCTCCTCCTCCTCTTCCCTGGTGGCTCCTCTTCTCCCGTACCCTGCTTTTGAAGGGTTTTTGCTGTCCCTTTTGAAGGGTTTGTGTCTCTGTTGAAGGGTTTTGCTGTCTCTTGTTGAAGGGTTTTGCTGTCCCATTCTGAAGGGTTTTGCTGTCTCTTGTTGAAGGGTTTTTGCTGTCCCTGTTGAAGGGTTTTGCTGTCTCTTGTTGAAGGGTTTTTGCTGTCCCTGTTGAAGGGTTTTGCTGTCTCAATTGTGATGTGTTCACTGTCCCAATTGTTTCTGCTGCGTTCTTCATTCTCAGCTGTGGAAAGTAGCTAAGTATTCTTCTCCAGCCTTACTTGTGGTCTTTCCTTTGGCAAACTGTCTACATGTCCATATGATAAAAGATCAAAACCCTAGAGGTTTGATCCATGAACCTTAAACTGATTTTTTCTGAGCATATAAAAGAGGACTAAATTGACACATGTGACAGGTACATTCTTCATTGGCTAAGAGGTAAGCTAAGGTTTGCTTTTTTTTTTGCACTCAGAAATTTTGTTTATGTTCAGAAATTTAATTTCATATATTCAGATCTGTTTATGACTTGGTTTAATGTGCTGATCTAAAGTTGTATTAGTGAACAGAATTTAAAAGGATATCACTGTTTTACATTTTCCCTAAAATCTAACAGCAACCAATCTCCATGTGGCCATCATGAAGAAGTCACCAAGCTCCATAGGTCTCCAATAACCCAAGGAAGAAAACCAGATCAGCACCAAGATGAGGACTAGCAATCAATGAGCAAGCCAATTCGCATGTGTATGTCCATCACGACACATCCAACAGCCATCCATACACCATGCACCTCACATCACATGAAGCACCCCCAAGCATGATGTAAATACTTTTGGAGTAACCTTGAAAGCTAACATAAAGCCTAGGCCTTTGTAACCCATCTTCATCCACTTCACACTCAAGTATTTGATATGTCCAAGCATAAGCAAGCAAAGAAAAAAAATTTGAAGAATCACACGACGAAATCTCAACAACTCTAAGTTGGCTACAAAGTTTGCTTATATTTAGATAAAGGAAGATTTAGTGTTAAGGGCGAAGGCTAATCACAAGGTCAAGCATTTATAGTATGGACTATAAAACATCATTAAGCAAATTGTAGGCAGTTACTTTCAGCTTGATATCCCTTCTCTTTAGGGAATCCATGATGTCCTAAATGTAGAGTTCCTTGAGTTGTAGGAAGACCACCCTTGAGAAAAAGGCACCACCCCTGAGAAAAGGCACATGTTACCGCCTAAAGATGCATGGCTCATTTCACATTTTCATGGGCTTTCTTCTCTCACTGGCACAATCGAAAATTCTTGGAGACAACTGTCGGTTGCAACTTCGAGGCATGTATCACTACTTGATCGCATCTTTGATGGAGTTCCCTACACATGGATGGTACCCAAGGTCCCAAGACAACATGGATAGACAATGTAAGCTTGAAGGGACCTACACGAAGAACACCCTACCTTGGGAAATGTCCAAGGCACAATTCATGGTGAGGTAGGGATCAAAAAAGGCCCAAAGGAAGAAACACCATATTTATAAAGGTGCCAAGTGGCACTAAAAAATCACTTGGCATGGTCAAAGGCCCACTTACTGTCAAACACCCTCTTCAAGGAGGTGGCTAGAGCATGTCATGTGGCAAGAACGGGTGAAATAACCCTAATGGAGGAGCTTCCACATATTTGGAGGTGTATTTCACCTTTAAGAGGTCCCTTGGGGTGTTACACATTATTAGAGGTGTATTTCACATATTTGGAGGCATATTTCACTTTCGAGGTATCACTTTGTTCTAGGAATTTTCCACATATTTAGAGGAGAGCCCTTTGCATGAGAGATGTTGTGTGACATTGTTGACATGATCCAAACCCTCAAATAAAGCATAAATGCATAATTTAAGAGGATTTCATGGAATAGAAAGATGACAAGTAGCAAAGGACCCATTCAAAAGGGTAAAGGGGCCGCAACTTAAAAATGGGCATATAAGGGATAAAACAAGACATAATTTCATGGAGAAGAGGAACATTGGAGTTAGAGACCCTAAACATCAATGATGAGATGCACAAGGGTTGAGAGAGCTCTAAAAGCTTGGAAAAGGTACCTAGGGCAGTGCACCCTAGGTAAGTGGATGATTTCATGGCTTTAATATTTTCTCTTCTTTGAACCCTAAAAATACTAAACCCTAGTTTAGGGTTTACAAAGGATGGAAACCTATAACTAAAGGAGAATTGCCATTTGCTAAAGTCATGGTTGGAAGATAGAGCTTTCCCCTCCAAGTACTTCATTGAACATCTTTGGGAGGACTGGAAGAAGAGCATTGGTTCAAGTTGAGGTTTCTTCATCTCTTTATTTTTTCATGGATTATTAGGGTTTTTGCAAGAATTGCCATTAATTTGTCGCTGGAATAATCCTTGTAGAAGGGCAATTTTGTTCCAAAAGAAGAGATCAGGGCTGAGGTTGCTAAACCCTCGCTAATCCTCGATGTAATATTGAATTATTGAAGGATCTTGTTGATGTCATCTCTATTGTTTGGAGAGGTTGATGTTGCCTTCTTTATTTTTTGGTTGCATATTGTTATTGGTTGTAATTGCATGTTTGTGATGGTGTGTTTTGTTTAAAGGCTCTCACTTCATTGTTGCATAATCTAGAAACCTATTTTGGACTAATTACGACACATCTATGATGGCTTACTTATGTCTTCTCTGTCATATTCTGACCCTCTTGTTCTAAATCTGCCCTAACTCCATAGCCCAATTGGATAGGCACTAGTCTTGGAAAATTCCACAATCCATTTTATTCCTAAAGAAAACATCAAAAACAATCTTTCTAGGGTTTTCCTCCCTTGTGCCAAAAAAGAACCGCCCTAAAGTGAATGGAAGAGTTGTTGAGGTGACAATGGGAAACCTTCCTAAGTGCCTCTAAGGTTGCACTTTGTTAAAGGACTTTGTAACATTTGAAGTATAGGTTTGGGAGATAACAACACTAATGATTCATCCATGGTATGTTATACCACAGTTTCAACCTCCTTTTCAATTGGAAACCCTCTTCAACACTGCAACTCAGGCTACCAGAGATTCATCCAATACCTCATACGTTGTCACAAAGAAGGGACAACTTCCCCTTTAGGCCCATTGATATCATGCTACAAGATGCAGTAGCATTTTTCTCACCTATTACACCTTGGAGCCCAGTGCTTCTACTATTAGGAGGAATTGGTAAGGACATGCACATTTATTTATTATTTATTTGTTGCATCCTAGGGTCTAAAGTAAATATGTTTATTACTATTCATGATTCGTATAGTGAAACATTAACTTATCTATATTAGTTAGTCCATGGGAGTTAACCCTTGCTAGAGAATTCAAAGCTAGTTATTAGTAGTAGTTATTTAGTTGATCATTTCAAAATATTTAAACACCATGTGGCAAAAATATTACAAATTCCTCCTTGCTTATAAAGGCAGAGGGCTCTTCTCTGTTGATGATTGCAGCGTCGTGAGACATCCTCCAAGATACGTTCTCCTCTGTGACTGAGTTGAGTCGACCTGTGAGAGAGCCTAGTGTTGGGCATGCCCATGTGATGGGGTGCATCGTTCTCCTCTGTGTGAGAGTTGAGCCATTCCCCAGTGGTTGGGTGTGCCCATGTGATGGGTGTATCGTTCTCCTCTGTGTGAGAGTTGAGTCGATGTGGTACTCCAAATGATTCTCCTGTGGACTCAGTTGAGATAGAGATCTGTTGAGTATGGAGTCCATGTGGCTGAGAACAGGTGCACGTGTCCCTAGTGGCTGAGCACTAGTGGACGTGTGAATCCCTTGCTATATTGTCTAAGTGTAAGATTTACTTGTAACCCTAATTGTGATGTAAAGGGTACAAGTCGGCCCCACCATATGTGAAAGATAATTAAGGTTTATTGTAATAATTAATTATATTTCTGAGTTATTGAGGTCGACCCTGTTGTGCCAATAGACACACCTATTGTTGTATCTAGTCTTGTATAAATAAAGGTGATTTCCCCATTGAGGAAACACACTCACACTTGTAATTTTGGAATTTCAGCAAGAGCATTTAAGGCTAAAGTGCGCACCTCTCTTGGGCGCAAGTTTCAAGGTTGTAGAGCACCCTCTTGTGTGCATTAGGGTTTTATGGTTGGGGGATCTTCTCTTGAGAATATAGCAAAGGATTGTTGGGTTTTATTCCCTTGAGTAGAAGGGTTTCCCAGGATATTTCTTGTGTTCTTGTGCATGGTAATTCTTCTTGTGATATTGGTTATTGCAACACTTGTGTATGGTGTAGTTGCATTTTTTTATGGTTCAAGTACATGCTAAATGAAATAAACCTCATGCTTGAGCCTAGCATAGTGAAATTTCAACATTCTCTAACCACTCTTTGGCCGTATCTTGATTTTGAATGTAATAGATACAGCATTTTATAAAAAAAATATTTCCAATGCCTATGTATAATATTTCCATTTCTTCATAGATCCTCATCTTTATTTCCTTTTAATAGCATTGGTATAGTAGTTGATTTCACACTCCCACTTTGTACTTACAATAGATGTACTATTTTAGTCCCTTTGACCTACTTATTGTGGGCATTCATTGGACATTAATAAAATTATCTTATAGTGAGTTGGTGTGTGTTTCCATCGGCATTTCATCATTCACCTCCCTTTGCCCATTTTCATGACTCAGTCCATGTGTTCTTGTGAATATTATCAGAGTCCTCATCAATCCCCAGTGTTAGATGTAATTAATGAGTTATAAGATTAGTACATCTAAAGTACTACATTCTATATTACTTGAATTTTTTTTCCTATGGAAGAAAAAAGTTAAAAACTCTAAAAAATTGAATCACGGAAAATTGGAAACCTTTGGGGGGGGCTTTGAACTATGCCTCCTTCTATGAAGGGGCTACCTTTTGGCAATTTTTGCTTCAAAGGAAAAGCAGGAGAGAGTTTTCGACAAAGCTCTATGGTTCATGAATAGGGCAAGATTATTCATTAAATATTGGGACACTGGTTTCAATCCAAGGATTAACATTTTATCTAACATTATGCTTTGGGTTTGTTTACCCTTTCTACCATTCAAATTATGGAATCATCGCAAATAACTTCGGAATGGAAGTTGGTAACATATGGCCGATTTTTTGTTACTATAGACCTCAGCAAGAATACCTAAAAGAATATCTATAAAGTTGGGCGTGAAGGTTCACAAACAAGATTTGGATTACGAAAAAATCACTTTCAAACGCAGAGGGTGTCCTGAATGTGGCCATTTGGAGAGCAAATGCCCCAAAAAAAAGAAGAGGAAGGTTTCCAGAAAAATAAGCCAAAAGAGGGGAGAAAAAGGATGTTGATGGTTTTCAAAAACCAAACATTGTTGCAAAGGCTACTAAGATAAGATAGATAATTCTATTAATGTCCAAACCACAAAAGTAAGTCAATGGGATCAACAGAGTACATCGAATCTAAATACAATGCGGGAGTATGAAAGCAACTCCTAGATCAATACTAAAAGCAAAAAAGACAAAGAACAAAGTGTTTAGTTGAAAGCTAAATATCTAGCCAAGAGAAGATATAAAAGAAGGTGCAAGTGCAAGAAAGTCTCAATGTTAAAGCAAAGGAGAGGATGTCTTGGAGTCGGCTTCCAAAAATGTGTGAGGGGAACACAATACAAGGTCCTCATCGAAGTCATCAATAACAATGAAGGGACCAATGCATTGGCAAATGATATCCTCTAGGGAGTGGTCAACACTAAGAAGATCTAGTTGTATGATCCTAGGGGGAGCACATGAGCAAAGAAGCCTAGCTTTACTAACATCCAAGGCCATGCAGAAGAAACTCCTGATATAAGCCTAGTTTCTCAAGCAAACCTGAGGGATGGAGAGTTGTGCAAGGGGGCTCAACTTTGGAGCCATCTAGAACTGTTATGTCTACTACGTTGTGGTGTACTCTTTGTGTTTAGGAATGGCAGCCATTCATGGGTCTCAAGAAGGTCTCTCAACCCCCTAGGGGGATCAAGAGGTAACAAGAGGTCGCACATATCTGGAATCTAACGTCTCATGAATCTCTACCTTCCACTTGTTGCCCTATTCAGAGAAGACAACCAAGAAGTATGAGGTGATCCTCATTAAGGCCTCTGATTGAAACAAGAAGAAATTTCCTAAGGTCCAGAGAAGAAGAAACACCCTTCAGGCATGTAGACATCAGCGTAGCGAACTATCCAGGTAGTTTACAATTTCATTATGCGGTCTGTGTCTAGTCCAATCCCATTTGGGTACTAGGTTTTTTGTAGTGTTTGATATAAATAAATATGTCTATATGTCATGGTCTATTGGTTCTAAGTTTTCTGTTCAAAAGGGTAAGTTAAACCTTGTTTTGGACAATTATGATAAGATATGTTGATAAGTACAGTTGTTGAAATTAATGTAGTTGCAAGATCCATTCTCTGGAGGATAGCTAAGACCCTAGCTGAGATCTAGGGCCCCCAGTGCACTCCTGGGGTTTCTTGGTTTGGGACCAAGCAGTTAGAGCCATGGCAAAAGACCCTAGTGAGGGCCCCTGGTACATGACTGGGGTTCTTGGTCAAGGACCAAACAGTGAGTCCCTAGATGTGTTCTAGGGCCCCTAGATGTGTTCCAGGGAATCCTTGCTCTGTGCTTGGATTGATCCTTGGATGTGTTCCTTGGCGGTTGATGATATAAGTCCCTAGATGTGTTCTAGGGCCCCTAGATGTGTTCCAGGGAATCCTTTCTCTGTGCTTGGATTCATCCTTGGATGTGTTCCTTGGTGGTTGATGTTATAAGTCCCTAGATGTGTTCTAGGGCCCCTGGATGTGTTCCTGGGAATCCTTGCTCCGTGCTTGGATTGATCCTTGGATGTGTTCCTTGGTGGTTGATGATATAAGTCCCTAGATGTATTCTAGGGCCCCTAAATATGTTCTAGGGAACCCTTGTTTAATGCTTGGGTTGATCCTTGGTCTTGTACCTTGGTGAATAAGACCCTAGATGTGTTCTAGGGCCCCCCGATATGTTCTGGGGTAACCTGGTCTGGGACCAGGTGGATCTTGGTTGTGT
>ML777923.1:1028053-1040139 GCA_009831015.1 Picea engelmannii
AAGAGGAAACACATGTTCTTAACCATTAAGCCCATTAAGCCCACTCAGGTTGTATAAGAACAAGTCCTTATACAATCTAAACAAGTCATTGTACAATCTGAATGGGCTTAAAGGTTAAGAACATGTCTTTCCTCTTAAGAGATTACAAGTTCAAATCCATAGGGGTAGGTGTATACCTCCGTAAATTTTATTAGTCAAATCGTTGGGACAACTACCTTAACCGAAGAAGATTTTATAGTTATAAAATATTATATTAAAATATTATTATGTAAATAAGTTATTCACTGTAGGTAAGGGAAGTTAGGTAGGGGAAGTTGGTAAGGAGGTTTTTATTACTAACTATGTGGATGTCTCTATTAGCATAAAGATCATGATATTTTTGGGTTTATATGTTGTTGCAAACCAATCTTCACAATCAATGGTTAAATAGAGTTGATTTTGCACCATGATTTAACTAGTAGCATACATCAATCTTAACTTTGAAGTCATTAAGCACCCAAAGGGATCAAAACATACCGAAATGCAAATCTATCGCGACTTAAAGATTTGAGATTAAGATAAATTTATACTAATTTAATTTGTATGTTCTTTTTATTTTTTCGACATTAAACATCAAACCTTAATATTGTCATTTTATTTTATTAACAATTACACATGTCACATCCATAGAGATCTCTCCCACTCCAAACTATATGAATGCCTCCCTTCTCTTGGTGCAAAAAAGATAGAGAATTGAATACAATGTCAAATGAGGATAAGAGGTGTCATTAGATGGAGAGTTTTGTCGTTCCCTTACATTTGGGCATGCTTGGTTGGGAATAAGACATACTCGTGGTCACTTCAATGCTTACCATGATGTGAAATTGGAGTACGCTTATGGAATTAGTAAAATGGTGATACAAATTACATTAATTAATTTAATTCAACCTTTCAATTTCTTTTTTTCCCATATAAAATAAATTGTATTTTCCATTCGAGATGAAAGAACATATACATTTAGCATATGCTCAAGGCGTTAGTGAGAGAACGGAAAGATCTTTTTCTTGTATGTGCACGGAAAGAGTCCTCAAATTTATATCTCTCTTCTATAGACTATATTGTTCTTGACCAAAAAAAATTGAGAGGCATTGTTCATTACATATATATGCAAAAACAAAAATAATTGTTCAGCGTAAATAGAGTTATTGCTTCGTGCTTAGTCATAATATTTGTCAAAAGCACATTAAGATGGACATAAATGGATCTTGTATGCATAAATTGGTGAAGAAACAATATATCCTTCATTTTTTTGAGGCTTAATATTCTTTTAAATAATGGTAAATTGTGTTGTCTTTAGTTGTAAATGTTGAACTAGTGCTCTTGAAAATTAACACCATCCTACTTTTTTATCCATGCCCCTAAACCATCAACCATGTGTAGTCCTTCTTTAGATAGTTTATCTACATCCCTATTGAGTTTTCTATACACATGATCAAAGCATGTTGAATTAAAATTAGTTAAGGATATTTTGACTTTATCATAAATTTGCTTCAATACCTTTTTTTTTCATTATGTGTTTTCTTATCATCCAATTAATCACAATCATTAAGTCTCCAAAACCTGTAAATTTGAAATTCCCTTTTGAGGTGCAAGTTTTAGAAGAATTTTGAGCGTAAGAAACTTTGATCCATGCCCTAAACATGGCTTTAATCTAATGCTTAGTGAGTCATTTTAATAAAGGATTCCACCAACTCCACTCTTCTTAGAGATGTCTTGACTAGCTTCGTCAAAATACCCCCATCCTCTTCTTTTGATGATTTGGGGATGAATCAACAATCTTTACTCCTTACATTTGGAATCAGTTTTGAAATTGGTAAATATTAACTTTGTTTGAGTAGCACATTAAAAGGGTGGAATGTTTTTTTCTTTGAATATCCTAGTGTTCTGGGCTAACCATATACCCTAGAAAGTAATTAATGGAAGTCCTTTAAAAATTTCAAGTTCATGTTTTTTGTATCAAGCTCATTAAAAAGTATTAAACTATGATTCCTTACAAGCTATCCTTTGTACCTATAATAGATTTCATTTCACTCCATATTTCTTTGGCGTAAGGTAAAGGATGAGTAAGTGGTTTATATTTTCCTTCTGACTTTTACACAAAATGCACCTACTCGCCCCAAACCTGTTCATTTTATAAATGTTGTCCCATATTAAGACTTTGTTTTTTAGTGCCAACCACATAAATGTGAATGCCTATAACGGATATTGTACTTTCCATGGCAATTTCCACCACCATTGAGCATCTTCAAAATTGTCAGAATTTGCTTGGTAACTAGTCTTGGAGTATAAATTCCTAGTGCTAGATTTTTTGACTGGACTAACTGATCTTCTGACTCCTTGATTTAGACATGACTCACTTTGAGTTTATATATATAAAGTTCCCATTTGAATCTTATATATGATTTGTCTATCTCTAATCTTGATCCCAAGTTTCAGGGGAGACAGGTTGTGCCAAGTTGAAAATGCCTTCTATGTGCAGTATATGGATCATTGATTATGAGAGTTTCAAGTCATTTCCATTTCCCACCCATGGGTCTATACCAATCCTTACCCTGTCACCTTTTTCTACCTTTCGTGCGAGCCAATTTCCTATCAACGGAAGGCCTAAACCATTGCTTTCCAAATAATAGAGACATTGTGAATGGACTTAGTAGGGCATTAGATCCAATCCTCTATTGAATGATGCTCTATATATTTTTGGACTAAAATTTGGTTCCAATGCTCATGTCTTGATGTAAGTCTCCACACACTTTTAGCAACAAGTGTTTTCTTGAAATGAAAAATATTTTTAAGGCCCCAATCCCCCTGGTACTCTAGCTTCACTATCGATCCCCACTTGACTAAGGGGATATCATCTTTCACTCTATTCATAAACCATAAGAATCTAAACTTACACTCCTAACATGTTCTAAAATACCTTTTGGTATGTATGCTAATGTATTCCAATAAGTAGGGATAGCCTCTATAACATATTTTACTAGGATTGGTCCTCCACACCTAGATAACCATATGTTGCACCAAAGGTTAATTCTCTTCTCCACTTTAGATAGCAACCATTTTAAATCCTTTTTCCCATAATTGTTGGGTTTTCTATAAAAACCTAAATATTCAAACCCTTCTTGGAATTCGATACGATTGAAGAGGAGGATATGAAGAATCTCTCTAAATTGGGGTTCCTTTAACCCAAAAAAAACATATAAAGGCTTTTTGCATATTTACCGACATACATGTAGCAGTGCAGTAGAGGTGTAAAATTTCCTTCAATTTAATAGCATCTCTCCTTGTCCCATCTCCAAATGATAAAACATCATTGGAAAAGACGAGATGTGTCATTTGTAAACTTCTACCAATTTTTATACTTTATAAACTCCCTATATTGCTCTCCTAAGACCTTCTACTATTAAAAAAAAGTAGACCTAGTGGGTATCCTTGCCTTAAACCTCTAGATGGTCTAAAGAAGGAGGTGGTTATACCATTGATTAGAATTGCAAATGAAATAGAGGATAGACTAGTTAACAAAATGAACACTAAAACCAATTTGGATTAGCATTAAACCTTAAGTATAGCTAATTTTCCTTGCCATATGCCTTGGAGAGGTCCAATTTAATTGTCATTGTTGATAATTTCTTTGTTTTGATTGAGTGCATACATTCTTGAGCAACTCCAATCACAACATATATTTTCCTTCCAGGTAAGAATCCAAATTGTTTGGGAGACATAGACTTTGCTATAAATCTTTTCACCCCTAGGGATATTATTTTGTCTACAATCTTATATACACAATTGCATAAGAACATGGGCCTAAAATCATCAAATTATTTGGGCCTATCTTTTTGGGGGACAAGAGCCAAAAAGGTGGAATTGAATGTAATTGTGAGGATCCTTCCAATGGTTCTCAATTAGTCAACAACCCTTAACAAATCTCCTTCGATTAGATCTAAAAATCCCAAGAAAAATTCAATCGTCCATCCATCTAATCTTATACTTTTGTCCTTTTAAAAGCCATGTAAAACTTTTTCCAATTCCTCCATGGTGATTGGTTGTAATGTCTCCTACCTCCTGATGAAGAGGTTTGGAGAGACTCAGTAGTCTAGTTTTCCCCACTAGACTATAGTCTCACGCATCAAGGGGACAAAGTCAACCAGAAACCATTGCCTATGCATAACGTTATATTATGGAGTTGACTTTGGGAGAAAAAAGGTGACTTAATGAAAGAAAAGAGCATGTGGAGTAAAGCTAGGAGTTAACCCTAGGGGTTAACTAACTCAATAGAGGAATAGACTGGGAGTATAAAAGAAAGGAAAGGTGAACTTCTAAGGCATTTTGGATTATTATCATATTTTGCATTTGGGCTCTTGAGCACAAGCAGTTTTGAGGGTTTTGAAACTATAACCCTAGAGATCAACTTGGTGGTGAAAGATTCCACCTTCCTTGATCCAAGCTTGGTCTCGGAGGTGCAACATTCCTCCCACACCATTCTACACCACTATAGAGATCATATCCATTGGCAGAGGAGTCATAGTGCGCAGCCTAAGGTGGTTTCCAGCAGGAGGGCGCATCATCTTGTAGAGATCAGTTCAATCTAAAGAGAAGAGAAAGATCTTGGGAAAAGGATCATCTAGGTATTCTTTGTATGGCCTAGGACATCATTTCTAGCCTATTCAGGAGGAGGTTTCTCTATCAAATTATTTCCTAGAATTTGGCATGAGTTGGAGAAGAGAGGGGCGCACTGCAGAAGGAGGCTTCAATCATTTGGTGGATCAGATCTTCATTGTTCATCTTGACACTTCACTAGTGGGGTTACATTGCCATGATCTATCATCCTAGTGATTTTTGTAGCAGTTGGAAGTCTCTAGGAGAGAGGCCGAAATATTGGGTCTTCAGTCATCCAAGAGGGCGCAAAACAGTTAGGGGATTGCTCATTTGGAGGGTCAGAACTTCACCATTCAACATGAGACTTTGTTAGGATGGTTCTAGTGGCCCGATCTACATTCCGGGAGAGTTTGGATTCATTTGAAGCACAGGCAAAGGAGGACGAAACTCTAGGGTATCTACAGCCACCAGGATAGTACACAACTCAACCATTTTGGGGGTTTGGTACTTCATAGGGCTAGGATTTCATCTTATCATTCATATCTTGATGCTATTGGCCTTTGGAAGCTTGTGTCTTTTCATCAGGGTGCCTTTGAAGGCTATTATCATCAGTATTAGTTATTATTGTAGCAACTATCATTCCAGTTTGGATATTATTGTGGTTTTCTTCTAGATCTGCAGATCTCTAGTTATAGGATCTATCTACTATTTAAATAAAGGTCAGATCTGACATTGATGGCTCTATATTGGTGTTTCTTGTTGTATCTTGTCTTTGTTTATGGTATATGCTTAAGATCTATCTCTTCATTGCTATAATCTCCATAATATAAACCATAATGCACAACTTCATGAGTAAACCTGCAAACACACATCCAAACAATAGTAAACAGTGAACAATTAGTGTTTCTAGCAAAAAAATTGGCTTGGGAACATTACAGTGGTATCAGAGCGTTGATCCTCCCAGCTAGTGGGGATTAGCGCATGCATAAGTTCAGTGGTATTTATATGGGTAGACGTAGGAAGTAGACATGTGAACCAAAGGCAGAGATGGAAGGTTCAGGTGAGGACAGTGAGCCACAAATTCTAGTAGGTTTTGCAAAGGACTTACAACACTCCATAAATCAAACACAAAGTGCACCTGAACACCACTTACAGGAAAATCAGGAAAAAATACGTAGGGGACAGTTTGAAATGAGAGAGACCTTGGAGAAGATAATGCCAACCAAGAGAATATTATGCAACTCCTACTATAGATGACCCATGCAGGGAAGGGATCGGAAATCTATGCAAACAAAGAAGCTAGTGGGTCTCTTGGGGGCACTAGACCTCATCAGGAGCATAGCCTTCACTACCACACTGAGGGACAGAGTTATGGAGGAGGGGTTCATAAGGGGCCAACACACAGTAGGACTACCCCTAGACCCTACCTACCTACATTCTTGGATAACCAGCCACAACACAACTATGATGATGAAATTGAGGACAATTTTGAGCAGTATGTCAGGGAACATAACTCATTGAGCACAAGGTTCCAGAGGCAAGTCACACTGGATCAATATTGTGGGATCAAGTTCAGAGGTAAGCCCAAACAATATCACAGGCATAACTATGAATTGGAGTGCAGGGCAAGCAAGATGGAAATCCCATACTTTGATGGATCTTCCAATGTGACTGCGCAAGCTTGGGTGCAGAAACTTGATACCTACCTACAACTTAACCCAATGAGAGAGATGGATGCCATTAAGTTTTCCACCGTGTACTTAGAGGGAAAATATCATGACTGGTGGTACCATGGGTTAACTACACTGGGTCACAATCAGATCACTACTTACACAGAGGCTCATTGACAGGTTTGACCAGGGGGATCCAAAGATACATTTTAGGGAACTCACCCAGCTCAAACAGACAGGATCACCAAAGGTACACATAGAGGAGTTTTAGAGGATAACAATTATGGTGTAGAATGTGTCTCAAGAAAGACTTATGATGCTCTTCACAGAGGGGTTGATGGAGCCCTTAAGGGGTTGGGTCAAGGCTTTAAAGCCTACCAACTTACATGATTCTATATGGAAGACTAGGAACTTGGGATCAACAGTAAAGACTAGATTTACCCCTAGAACTCCTCTAAACCTGGGGGGTAAAGACCAAAGACCTCCCATGAACCAAGGGGGGAGAGACCAAAGGGGGTTTGACCGAGGAAGAGGTAGAATGGATGAGACCACTAGGAGGGAATCGAGAAGGAATCAGTTATGCTTTACATGCAAAGAGCCTTGGGACCCAACACACAAATGCATGGGTAAAGGCAAGGCTCACTACATTGAAGTGATCTATGATGATTAGGAGGAGGAAGGTCTCGACCATCTACAGAACATGGAGGAAAATCCCACAGAAGATGCAGAAGAGGAGGATGTAAGTCATGGCCTTGCAGTAGATGAGAAGGTAACACTAGCATCAATCAATGGGGTACCTAAATTCAACACTTTCAGGATGAGAGGGGTGTTATAGGGGAAAAATGTTTCAGTTCTCATTGATGGGGGTGCTTCACACAACTTCATTGACTTAGCCCTACTACAAAGAAGACACATACCTACAATTGAATTTGAAGGGTTTTGCGTGGAGGTAGCAGGGAAGCGCACTATGCCTTGTGACAGATATATTCCAGGAATGAAGCTTACATTGGGCAAGCATGATTTGGCACAAGATTTCTATGTAATGGACCTTCCAAACACCAACATCTTCCTTCGAGTTCAGTGGCTTAGTACGTTGGGGCCAATCACTACCAACTACAAGACCATGGAGATGAGCCTTTTCCCGTCAACTTCAACAAATATCCGGGAAATAGACTTAGGAGCACAACAGTACCTTGGGACCTGCATGCCTCAATGGTAGGCCTACTCACATTCAGTAGTGGGTATTCATCAATGACCATTGATCAAGTGATTCCACGAATGTTTGACTTCAACTCATATTTCACATTCATTGGACTGTACTTTAAAAGTACCTTGAAAATCATCGACATAAATGGTGATTTATCTTGCACTTGTTAACGGTATATCTCAATGACCGGTAACCAAGTGGTTTCTACCATGTTTGACATCAAAACATCTATTCACATGGATAAGATTCATACTACATTAGGATTGGGAAGAAGACCCTGGGTTGAGCATTCACTCTATTATTTGCTCTGCCTAGACTACGAAGGAAGTCATTTTAGCATGCTGATATATATGTTGTCACATAGATCCACATTGTAAATGTTTGTGGCTATGTTTTATCATCTCCTAGCTCCATTGTGTATTTTGTGTGGCTATGATCAGTTCATGTCATAGAGGTATGGATCCACATTTTATCTCTGGTGGCCATACCCTTAGTCAATATCATCATGGATCCACAATGGATTTATTGGCATCCATACTTTGAATCACTTATAGTCCAAGCATAGGTATGCATGGCTCGGGAATGGAACACATATTAACATTGTTTGATGGTTGTCTGCAACTTCTACTAGGTTCCCCAACTCCATATCCTTGCTTCGAATAATCTACAAAGTGTTTCGGCCATCAAATTTCATCTTCTAACTTCACACTTCGGGGGGAAATCTGTTACACATCAAAATTCCTCACATCGACATTGTTACATTCTCATTGTCGCAAGTGTCATAAGTGTTGCATTCTTATTCCGTAAGTGTCACATTGTGAACGACACCATGAAAACACTTGATACGACCCCTAAAACATGTTAGAAGAAGAAGCCCCATCATCTAACAGTGAGAACAAATGTTTTTCTATGAGAATTGCTCATCTTGGCAACTTTTGGGAATATCAACGCTCCCCTGCTCATATACAGGGAGCGCTACCGCTCCTTGTCCATCTCACAAGGAGCATTGTAGCACTCTGTTTCCCATTCTAATGGAGCATCGATTTGGTTGAGCAAATCTTGGAAGAAATCCCATTTTCTTCTAAAGACAACTATGGATGGATCGAGTTGGTTTGGCTCGAATCTAACTTCTGGGATGCATCTAAGGGAGATATCACAACTATTGGAGCCATATTCTGAACTAATTCCAAATATAACCAAGGTGGTTGAGCCTCTCAAAGCCTATAAATGGAGGCATTCTCATGGTGAACAAAGGAGAGGAAAAATCAACAAAGCATTGTTATTCTGATTGTGGATCTTTCGAGTAAGGGTTGGATGACGAGGACTTAGAGAGGCTGCTACAACATTATCTTAAGATTGTAAGTTTCCTTTTGAAGTTCTCATTAATATAATTGGCCTATTTCCTTCTAGTATTTGTTTACATGTACTTGTCTATGCTTGTCTTAATCTTCATATATCGATTGATTTTGTCTAATCCATTAGAGTAGGAGATAGTCGTTTGTCTCTTGCTTTCCACTGCAGGTACTGTTCAGAATTCGTAGATTGGAGCAGCTTGGACAAACGTCGAAAGTGAGGTACATAATACTCTCCCTCCCTCTCTATTTTTCTATGGGTAAAATGAATATATAGGAATGGTAGTGTCTAAAGGTAGTTTTCTGTCTTGGTCGAGGGGTCTGTACTCCAAGGGAAAATTCACCTATCCATAGGGGAATATTTCTGTAACACTAATGTTATTGCATTGTTCCACACTTTTTTCTATGCAACAACCAAATCTACATGCCCATGTTTAGATGAACCATTGTTGAACTTCTCTTTAGTGCAACTCCAACAGTCATGTACTTAAGTCAATCTTTGAGCTAATCCAAGACTAAACCTGATGTGTTGAAGAGTTGTTGGTCCCCATTAAATTCCCTCTATTTGAGAAAACCTATTCTTTGTATAATATAAGGTATACTACTTTTTGGACCAATGAAATTGTCCTTTAAACTTAATCTCATATAGTTTCAGGGTTACTTGCCTAGTTGTTTGCTCTTTGCACTACAAAACCATTTCTTATTTCAACTTTCTATGAACTTTAATGACAAATTGTTTAGGAATTGGTGTGACAAACTATTTTTCATCATCGCCCGACATCGATGGCTCATAGACTTTCAGAGGATCTCTTTGATGAATATTCTATTGTGCATAGTAGTAAATATATTTATATAGAGGATTTACAAGACTATGCAATCATTAAACCTAATGAAGAGTAGATTGTCCAAGAGGAACTTCCACTTATAACACTTGTGAAAAATACAATAGCTAAAACACCTTCCACTTTATTAGAAGAGCACAAAGAAGATCAATATGATGACAATGGCATACACAAGTCTCAATATTTCATTGGGAAGTCATCAATTTTCACTAAGTTTGAGGTTAAAATCGTTGATAAGGGAGTAAATGTGGAGGTACCAATTCATTGGTGTGTAGTACATGACTCTATCTTACTTGTGTAGCTACAAGAGAATGACCTCAAGTTCAAGTTTTATCTACTTCTTCCTTAATGGTAAGTAACATACACAATGAAAATACAAGACGAAAGAGTTGATGAAGAAGGATTCCATTATGATGAAACATTACATGTAATGAGGCCATTTTTTTATCCTCTCCTTCTTGAGTCCAATTTTTCTCCCTTTCACTTTTTATGATGATAACTCATTGATTTCATTAATTTTGATTTATAGGGTTAACTTTGACATCATCAATACATTTAATAACATCCTAACTTGGATTTCTAGGATTAAGTTTGACATTATCGATATATTTAATAACATCTCAAGACCAAACCTTAAGGCTATGGACCCCTGGTTCAAATAACATCTTAAGGTCAAATTTTAGGACTATGGATCCTGAGTTTATATCATTCATCCTCTTCCAAATGATAGTCTCGTCATTTAACCAACATAATTCTTCTATGCAAAATGATGTAGCGCTATTTGACATATGCGTTTGGTCACATATAAATCATAAAACCAAAGTTAAATTATAAGTATGGATGTGAAGCAAACATGAAACACATCTATTCATAACTTCATGAAACATTACAACATAAAAAATGTCCAAGGTTAGTTTATCTCTCCTTTGCAACAAGTGTAACACCTCTCCACAAGATGCTAGGAAAAATTAATCACTCATTAAAATACATGTGCCTTGAGAGCTTTGTTTTAACATAATCTTGTTGCTCTTTAAATGGAATAGCATACAACATAACAATAATTCTTTTACATTTTCCAAATAATAATTCTTTTGAATTTTAAACATTTTTTTTCAAGAGGAATTTAAGATAGAAGTTGGTAGCATCATACCTTCACCTTAATATTTAAACATTTAAATATAAACATAATAAAATATTAAGGAAAATACCTCCTTGATTTGAATTTGATAAATAGCAGTGCAATCCAACCAATAGTAGGAAGATTCTTCCAAATCCTTCTTTTACCACTTGCCCATAGTGGAGAAAAATTATCCTCCCAACCAACTAGGAGCCTAGCCAGCTTCCTAGCTCCATTAAATGTTTCGGTTTCTTGGCCCTTGTAATATCCCAAATTCTACTCCTTGAATTATTTGTAATTAAATACTTACATAATTTACTCGATTACTTTATAACTCTGGTACATTGACTCCATGGGTCAAATATATTATGGTACTATGAATATTGTACATCTTTTTGTTTTGTAGTTAATAAAGATGAAGATGAAGATCAATTGAGCTTGAGCACCTATAGGGGATATGATACCAGAAGAGGGGAAAGTTGAGGGGGTCTAAGGGGGGATTATGACTAAAACATCTATCCTATGTTACCTTGAACCCTCACCCATTTCAAAATTTAATTTAAAAGCAAAAAGGAGTTAAGAGAAGTGGAGGAAACAAATTCCTCAATCTAAGCCACCATCTCCTAAATTCTAGCAAAATGTCTCCCCTACATTCTTGGAACTAGGAAGAGAAGTTGAATTTGAATTCTCTAGCCATCATGCATGAGGATAATTCCAATGGGGAGAAGGAGTCTGTTAGAAAAATGTGTGAAAGAGAGTTTTGAGAGGTTATACATGGGAAAAATAGATCCAAGCCCATGATAGACCAATCAACCATGAATTGAAGCTTGTAGCCTTGAGGAAAAGCCAAGAAACCATGGAGAACTTAACTGAAACTTGAGATAACAGCCTGGACCTTCTATGCACACACTGAATAGTACAAGAAGAAGGTGCTCCTTGTGTTGTGTGGGGCAGGTATGTGGGTGCCTTGGTGTTGCTCTGTCGTCAAGAAACCAACAATAGAAAAAATTGGTTTGAATCCAAATTTTAGAGTTAATTATGCATGCTTTTCCCCAGTGGTATCATAGCCCAGCTAGGGGGTGGCATCTGTTGTGTGTTGATGTTTGTAGAATTAGACAGGTACTTCTGCATAGGTCTAGGTATCTATAAGTGTGGAAGTCATTCAAAGCCTTCAACCTTGTTAATTTACTTTAATTAAAGTAATTATTAAAGTAAAGTGATTTTATTAATTAGTTGAGTTTATTAAATGAAATGATAAAGTTATTA
>ML777923.1:1077790-1089727 GCA_009831015.1 Picea engelmannii
TTATCTTAATTTAAATGTATCAATGTATTCAACAATTCGTTATCTTAATTTAAATGTATCAATGTATAATTCCCTTACTATAAAGGAGAAATATAAGGCACTCCTCATACAATGTATGTTCTCTTTTAATAGCTCAAAGCTATTGAATTATAATTTTTCCTTTTTAATAGTTATTGTTCCACTTCTATACAATTTTCTTCTCTTAAGATTTCAAGCAAAAATGATATTCTTACATCTAGATAAAACTTAAATTCCTCTTAAGTTTTTAAGAATATATATCTATTGAGTGAATTTCAACAATTACCATCATCACTAGAATTTACAAAAGTCAAATCAATATATTCATTTCGCAAAGTGTCTCCTAACAATTTATTTTGTTGGAGAGTTTGAATCTATCTAACTCTTATTAGAGACCATCAATTCTTTTACATTTCATTCTAATTTACCTCACTCTATTAAATTCCTAAATCAACTTATAGTTCTAAATTCTCACTCTATCATTCTAATTAAATAACATCACCTTAAACCTTAAGTTTTACCATAACTTTATTACCCCAAAAGGTCACTTCTAACATTTAATATAAAGGATCTTTATTAGTCTCCAAAAGTTGTTCACTAATTAGTTTCAAATCATTAGTTCACAAGCAATCACAACAATTATTCCAATTCCTAAATCCAGTCTTACGATTAAATTTTTACAACTTCAAATTCGTTCCAAGCACAAATCATTGCAGTGTTTTTCTTTTTATAATTCAAACCTTCAATTGGTAAACACAATCTGTTGCGACTAGACTAATCTAACTTCTGGATTGACAAGGAGATTTTTTAAAGAAACCAACACATTTCTAAACTATGGATTTGCATATAACTGACAACGATTCAATTTAAATATCATAACAAGGTCTCTACTTTCGATTGGCAGTGAAATTAGAAAAAAATCGAATATTTTCACAACGATCTCATGCAATTCGATATTCCGAATGGTAGAATCAATTGGTGACGAAATTAAAAAAAAATTAAATTTTGTCTTGCAAGTTTAAACAAGACAATGAACAATTAACTTCCGATTTCCTTAGTGTTAAGATAAAAGACAACGAATAAAGGGAATTCCATTCTAGATGATACCATGACTCTCCAATAATCTTTGCTAGTTTAAAGTTCAGAACTAAAATTGTTTTGCAACAATTTTCTTAAAAATTCAATATACAATTTATTCTTATACAAAATCTCAGAAATAAATACCGGAACCCAAGAAGATGGAGAATTGACGATGTCCTTTGATACTTGCGTTCTTT
Organism: Picea engelmannii; assembly: GCA_009831015.1. Classification (NCBI taxonomy): domain Eukaryota; kingdom Viridiplantae; phylum Streptophyta; class Pinopsida; order Pinales; family Pinaceae; genus Picea; species Picea engelmannii. The sequence goes on from ML777923.1 coordinate 1,079,086, forward strand.
TTGTTTTTCCCGCTTGCTAGTCATGAAACTTTAGTGGTACCTCCCAGCTAATGCTAGGGGTACTCTTCTTCCCCCTTATCCCTCGAGTCGAAAGGGGCCACACACAAGAAACCAACACACAATAGCTCCAAGGCTTGCCTCACAAGGAAGCTTGGTTTCCCAACTCTCACAAGTAAAACACAATCCACAAAATTTTGGCAACATAATATTACCAAATAAAAGTGAGATCCATTTTCCTTCTACACCATTTGTTTTATAGAAAAATCCCCAATGAGACATGTCCTCATGCACAATTAATTATCTTTTTAATTAATTTATCTAGGATTATTCACCCATACACTTGTCACACTCTCCCCTAGTTGCACAAGTAATTACCATTTTTATTTTATTTAGAAAGCCAATTTCCCTCACATTTCCCAATGTGTTCCTATTTTCACTCTTATTTGTCCCTTTGTTCCCCAAATTTTTATTTAATGAGTATCTCCTAACTAAATCTTAGTTATAGTTGGATTATGAGTCTTCTTCTAGTTAGACTTAGTGGTAGTTTGACTCAAGATACTTATTCTATGTGTTCACCTTTTCTCTCATGTTTTACTTCTTTTTATTTTAAAATCCATTTTATTAATTTCATGCACACATGTGCAATTTATCCATTCTTTTAAATTTTAAATATCTTCTTCCTAGAGTTTGATTTTATTTTGAATCATTTTAATTTATTTAATATTTTAACTAGTCTCTTAATTAAACTTAGACTTGAATTTAGTCAAGAACTTAGGCTTAGACTCTTGTTAGGCTTCTAGGGTTGTAATTTACTGATTACATAATTATTTTATTTTAACAAGGTCTAAACATTTTCAAAGTTTTCTAGGCCATCTAAATTTATTTGGCTTATCCTTTAATTACACGTGCCTTTCAATACACACCACTGTGCTCCAAGGGTGCCACTCGCCTTTGACTAGTTTTGGAAGTTTGTTCGACCCTTGGAGTCAACACTCCACTCGGTCGACCTTGTGAGAGACCAAGGGATTCTAAGGAATAAGGACTCTGCCTTATTGCGCACCCTTTAGAAATCTTTGTGAGCGACTGTCTCAGTCCGCCCTCACGACATCATGGTCCCCTCAAACTAGGTAATTGTTAACCTACAGTTCAGGCCATGACAAGAGTGTTAGTAGGCTGTTATAGGGACACTGCCACACCTCTCCCTCAAATGTCTAGTTTTTGTGCAAGGCACCTTTACTCTTTGTGTGAGTCGGATTAACGAGCATCGTCAAGCTTGCATCCACTGAAAAAAACAATGTCAATAATCCATATACATAAATCCTATTGTAATCAATCATGTGTCACATGTGTGTAAAATGAAATACTCAAACAAATACAATACACTCCCTGAATCAATCCAGAGTCCAAGGAAGTCCACTGATGCCATCAACATCGATAACATATCATGTGTCCTACACACTTAGGAAAACTTGTCAATAGAATCTGCCAATACAATACATCAAAATAACACTAAGTCACAATACATCATCATCGTCATATATAACCCATAATCGAAACGAAATCATAATGTACCATAACTTGATCACTTGCATGCAAGTGTCCTCAAGAATAAGTCAATAAAAGTGTGCTCAGTAGAACAAGATGTTACATTTGTTGCATCCATGAGAGTGCATAATGTATTTCATGTATCATTATTAAAGAAATATGTGCCTGACTCCAATCACATAATTGATTGGACTATGATCCAAGTGGAAAACAAAGGGGATTTCCGAGTGGAACCAGTACGCATCCTAGACTGGAAAGTCATGGTGCTCAGGAAGAAAGCCACAGGGATGGTAAAGTTTTAATGGACCTGCTACGATCCTGAAGATGAAACATGGGAGCATGGAGAAACTATGTGGAAGGAATACCCACAATTCTTTGTCAATTTTGAAGGAAACGAAAATTAAAAATGCAAAACTCCATTTTTGTGTAGCTAGAGTTCTGAAAACACATCTTAAAATTCTGGTCACCTGTGTTAACAACCCTAATAAAAGAATGATGCATCCTGATGGAATAGGAACAATGAAGGGGGCACATTCCTTAGGTTAGTAGGTTGAGAGAAAAATGAGATTTTGGTTGGGACTACTATTGGAGGGTAAAAATTGTAGAATTTTCTTTCCTTTTTATGAATATTGTAATGCGATGTAAATTTGTATATGTATTTGGCATGGTTCTGTGCACCGAGGATAGTGCTAAATTGTAGGGTAGGGGGAATGTAACATCCACACTATAATCCCCAATTTAATTTATGCATAATGTAGATATGAATGTGGCTATGGCGAAGCGATGTAATATGCAAATGTATTTTCGGTTTTTAAATAAACAAAAGTGATATCGGTTGCTGGGAATATGGACAGAGTTGGGGGCTAAGTTTTTCCACAAGAAAAGAGAGTGTTTAAGAGGGGTCTAAGGGGGGAATTAATTGTGGGTATTAATTGAACCCATTTTTCCTGAATTTTGTTATTAGTGGGGATAACTTCTAATTTATGTTGAGTGTAGGAGAGCCCAATCATTAAACTCATGTAAGAGGGTATAGTTATTGAATAACATGGGGATGAGTACAATCAACTTGGGGAAGTGTGTGAATCAATAAAGTAATCCAAGCAGAGGAAAATTCGTATGGCAAGTTACAAGCAGTTTTAAAAATAGGGAGTTTTGCATGAACAACAAGCTGAGAGTAGGAAAAAGAGGATTAGAGATAGATTAATAAGGATGGGCAAATTCTGGAGCACGAGGGAGCGTTTTTGGAGCACTTTGGAGCTGAAGATTGAAGAGTCAGGTTGTCAGGCCTGAAGAGTGAACTCTTGTGTGAGTTTCATTGTAATAACAAGTGTTGTTGTTGTTGTTGGTAGTTTTCCTGGTAGTGATTTCCCTTGAGTTCTTGGTAGAGGTATTCCTAGTTACCTATTCCAAAGAGACTCTGATAAATGAATGGGATGACCGATAGACTGAGAGTAGTGAATGGTACATTCCTTGGGTTGGGAAGGTAAAGAGGAAGAGATATGGAGGAAACTCAGGATAGTTGTAGGAGAATACCGATGGGTTGTGGGATATTGAATTGTGAGTGGATTGTGAGAGACATCCTTTTCTTTTGGATTCCTAGCCCCATCTCAGGGGTGACTTGTTGTTGAGATTTGGAACAACGAGTCTATGGTTGGGTGGGACGTCCTTCCCAAGCATCTGGTTACACAACTATTTTAAAAGATAAGTGTTTATATGTTTTCCTGTATTAATTTATGAGTTTAACTGATGTGTTTTTTACTCTGTGCATGAAAATGAATTATATGCTATTGTGGTAAAATTTATGAGCTGCATTTACCTATTTGGATAGTATGGACAATTGCATGAGCTTGCATGTCATGTAGTTCATAGTTTCTCATTTAAATGCGTCCGTTAATGGATTTTGGTAGTAATGGTAACATATTCCGACGTGATGCTTGAATCGTTGCGTGCACGGGGAATAATTGTCATGCGTAGTACAAAGGATGTTGCGCGCAGGGGTTGTCTTAGTGAGGACACAACCGTCATATACATTTAGAATGTTGTAGATGCATTTAATTATTTAGTATCTGCAAAAAGGGTTAATCTCTGAGTAAATCATAGCTGATAAGCTATACGAATTTAGTTAATTGAAATTTTTTGTATTTATGTGTATTTTCTGCAAGAAATGTTCCTCGGTTAAGCTGGGGGACATTACATCAATGGTGTCTGAATGCATGTAGTATAGGGTCGAGGGCCTTATTCCCTTAGATCCATGGGTGTGACCCATGGCCAACCCCTCTTGTCACACGCAATCATGGCCCATCACTTTGGGGTTGGGCCATGGGAACGATTGCCATGGCCCACTCCTTTGGGGATCATCTATCTCTACCATGGCTCACATCCCTACCACTGACAACCATGGTGCTAGCCTAACCTAATTGTTTTATTTATTTATTTATTTTTTTTTTTTTTAAGGGTTTTTTTTTAATAGAGACTAAAAAGGAAACTTTATTAAAAGGATGTGCCAGAGGCAATGCAACAAGCAAAATTTACAAAATTTGACTCTTTTAGAGTAGAGTTCATATCTATATGTTGTCTATCATACAAATCAAAATGAAACTTATATATTTAGGAAACTTTACTACCATATATTCTAATATATGTCCCTAACAACAAAATGTGTTTGAAGAACTTCAATGTGCTTTGTCAATGTTTGGTTCATCCAGTATTGTTGTTGTTCTTTGACTGTTGTCCTTTGTTTCCATAAGAACAACCTATTTCCCCTACTACTCTTCACCAGATTGTCCTACCTGTTGATTCCTTGAATTATGGTTATTTGATCCTAAATTAGAGGATTGTGGAGCACCTCTAGCTCTATAGAAATATCACTCCTATTATATAGGGTTTGGCCTTTGCAACAAAGTGGTCACTGTCATTTCAAGCTCATGTATTCTTTCTACCTTTCGTTCTCTCTTTCCTGGAATTGTCTAACTTCCTACTTTAGCTTCTCTTTTCTTTGCAAAAGCATGACAACTATTTGCTCTATGAAAATCAAATTTTGTCTTTCTTGATTTAGGCTCTTAGTTCTGCTTAAGAGAAGAGAAACAATATTTTCCATGTTGTTTATTCTACCCATATATTCACCATATTGTGCCCGAATACTTTCAAGTATCTTCGTATCACTTAAAGTTACCTTTTATCTCATTCCAATTTAGATCCATGTTGTTGTATGTTCCCAAATTGACTTTTTTATAACCATGAATCTTGAATTGAAAAACACAGATAAGAGCAGTAACATGGATAAAATCCACAGATGAAGGAGGGAGGTTCGAGGAAGGATTAGGTGAAAATTCACGATTTATAGCTTGAGAATTGAAGAGGCTAAAGGACTCAATACATGGGAATTAACAATAGGTTGAGGGTTCAAAAGACGAATATGAGAGGGTCCCGAGAAAATTCCAAAAAAACTAGGAGAATCATGTATATATATATCAGATTCTACATGATTCACGATACCGGATATCAGTGCTCGCTACGTCCACAAAAGATCCCCTCGAAATCCACGAGAGAACATAAGGAGGCTGAGTATTTTCCGAATATTGGGGGCTCAACAACAACAACATCTTATAGACCCATTTAAGGGCACAATATGCCACTCACAAGGAATTGAACCTGGGTGGGGAGGGTAACAATCATTCCTCCCAACCACCCAAGCTACATCCAAGGGATGTATATATATATAATTAAAAAAAATAACAAAATTAAACACAATTTATAAATTCCCCCCCAAAACATAATTCCCTTGTACTCGTTACCCTCTGTTATGTTCTTGTGGATTATGGATCTTATAACAAGCATTGAGTCTCCACATATAATGGGATTACTAATTTGATGGGAAAGAGCCAATTTGATACCATCATATAACACAAAGGCCTCTGCTTCATTATTGGTGAGAGTTATGCGACCACATGCATAGTTGGATACAATTTGTCCTCTAAGCTTATAGATAATCCCCCTCGCACCTGTTGAATTTATTAAGTTATATATATATATTTGGTAGAAAAAAAATTGTTACATTCAAAAAAAGAATATACATGTTGTTGTCTTATCAATCTAGCCTTGGTAGGATTTCTTACATAACTATTCTACCTATGTCAATAGACCTTCTAAGGTATTTTACAAAACAAACTGTAACGTTCAAAACATTTACAGCCTTACAAGAAAAACAATTTTCAGAGGAAAAATTCCATTGCCTCTGTCTCTGTGCCTTCGAAGAACTCATAAAATCCAAAAGTTCCTTTTTGCAGCTGCAGTGCTCCTTTAGAGAGTTCATTTGGTTTTGTGTTGAGTTCCCTCAGAATGTGCTGGAAAGAAATCCATTCAAAATTCCTAAAGGTGAGTTTGATATGTCTTAGATTTGAGGCTAGTCTAGGATTCTGGATGTTGTTTTGGCCTCTTTCCTAATCAATCACCAGTTTGGAATCTCTAAATATCTGAAGCTTTGTGATATTTTTTTCTTTGGCTATTTCCAAAAGGGTCCAAAGTGCTATCAATTCTATTTTGTTGTTTGTTCCGCCTCTTGGTGAGTATCTGATATGGATATAGTGACTATGGATGATAAACAACACGACCCCGACTCCGCATGTAGGGGGATGTCCTTGGATGGCCCCATCAAAATATCCCCATGGGATGGTGTAATCAATGGGTGGGGGGACTATGACACACTGTTTTATTAATCATGGTTCCGTTCTTCATCTTGAGAGAGAGATAAAGCTGTTTTCACTTCTGGGGAAACTGTCTTATCTTTAAAGACGACATTATTTCTTTCCCACCAAATATTTGTGATCATGATACTCAGAAGACCTGCATAAAGGGGTACTGTTCTATCTTGTAGCCAATTCTTGAAGCTTTCTTCAAGAGAACCCTGGTTCCAATTAGCCTTGGAATTTAGTTTATATTTTATTAAACACACGACTTTCTCTGCAAAGGGACAATATATAAATAAATGAGTGGTGGATTCTTGATCTTCTTTGCACAATGGACATCTTCTAGGTCCACACCATCCTCTCATGAGGCAATTGTCCCAAGTCAACAATTTGTTGTTTATAGCTAGCCAAAGAGTCAGTTTACATATGATGGGAGCCCTGATTTTCCACAAGGGCTTCCACCACCATTTCATTTGTGTCTCCAAATTTTCTTCAAATCGATCTTTGTAGCCTAATTTGACCGACTAAGAGCCATTCTGCGGGTTTTTTAACCAACAAAGGGAGTCCTCAAATTCTTTGTCCAAGGTAATGAAATTTTCACAAAGTAGGGAAACGTAAGAGTTCCATTTCTCTCGTAGATCTAGGGGGAGATTCAAGGAATCTGTAGTTTTCCAGTCCCCTCTTCCTTTTGGTTGAGGGAAGCCAATGGTGAGGTTGCTCATAAAGCGATGGTTGTTTCCTCTTAGGAACTAAAGTAGGGTTGGGAGATTTTGTAATTGTTTCCAGCTCCCATCCAAGGATATTTTCCCAGTCTCACCTTTTCCCCATTTTCGATACGGCCATGCAGTCCACTTACCAACTAGGAGGAGGGCTTGTACAAGTGATTTCCAAACTATTGAACCTTTAGAGGATTTCAAGGGATCTCGAAACCAGTCAGAAATAAACAAAGAAGGAAAATACTTGGAGTTCATTACTCTTACCCATAGAGTTTTACCCAAGGTTAGGCACTAAAGGTTTCTTCCTCCTAAGCCTCACGCGAAGAGTCTTAGGTTTTTTAACCCCCACCCCCTAGTTCTTTTGGCATTGCGATTGAGTTCCATTTGACCAAAGGGGGGTCCTCCAAGAGTATTTTGTCCCTTCCACAGGAAGAAAAAGCTTAAATAACGAATGTGATCCAAGACTCCTTTTGGGACTTTGACTATTGAATTCCAATAGACCGAAATTCCTTCTAGGACTACCTTGATTAGTACCAGTCTTCCTCCTATAGAGAGGAGCCTGTTGACCCAGACGACTAGATGGGCTTCAACCTTTCTTATTAACCAAACCCAATATTCTTTTCTATAGTTGATAGGTTTTAAATTAAAACCCGGATAATTTAGTCCGTTGGAAAAGTTTTTCCTTTGGGTAGGGAAAGTGTTGGTAAAGAGGTTTCCTCTTCATTCTCACAGTGATGAAGAAGGAGACAAGATTTTTCCATATTAACTTTCATTCCTGTAGTGCTGCAGAAGAGGTTTAAAAGATCCTTGAGAGCACTCAAATTCCTTTGAGAGCCATGTAAGCAACAAAAGATGTCATCTACAAATAAAAGGTGTGTGATTGATTCTGATTCTGAGACTGCAATGCCTTTTATGCGACCCTTGGACCTAGCCTCCTTTATTAGAAGGCTGGGAGATTCTGCTATGATTAGGAAAATAAAGGGGGAAAGGGGGAAACCCTGATGGAGCCCTCTGGAGGCTTTGAAAAAATTGGACGGGGTTCCATTGATGAGTATGGTGAAAGAGGCACTTTGGATACATCCCATTATCCAATAGAATTTTTTTAAAACTCATGCCCATTTGGATTAGTACTAAATGTAGGAAGGTAAAGTTTACATGGTCGTAGGCTTTGGAAAAGTCCAGTTTTAGGATGGTTGCCATGAGATTTATTTTCTTGACTGAGTGGAGCACTTCCTGAGCTATGGCTATAGCATCATGTATCTGTCTGTTATGGAGGAAGCCAAATTTCTCTTCACCAATTATTTCACTTATCAATAGTCTAAGTCGCCCGGAAAGGATCTTGGTGATTAATTTGTAGACTACATTGTAGAAAGCGATCGATGTGTAGTCTTCAAAGGAAGAGGGACACTATTTCTTAGGAATGAGACATAAGAAGGTTGCATTCAGAGGGCCATGAAATATTCCTTCCTTTTTTGATTCTCTTATCATAAGAAATAAATCTTCTTTTAGAATATCATAGAAGTCTTTGAAGAATTCCACAGTTACTCTGTCTAGTCCAAGGATTTTACCATTACTCATGGAGAACAAAGCTACGTTTAGTTCTGGTTATGAAACTTCTTCTTCCAAGGAAAGGTTCATTTCGTTGGTAAAGATAGTTGGGAATTTTCCCACTACTTCCAGGATTTCCTGGATAGGGCAACCTGGGGGGGTAGAAAAGAGTTTGCTAAAGAAAGATTCCTCGAGCTTTGCCTTTTCCTCAAAGGAAGTGGTCACTTCTCCTTGTTCGTCTTTGATTTCCTAGATTGAGTTGAGGTTTTTTCGAAAGTTTGCATATTGATGAAAACAATTGTATTGTTGTCTCCTTCTTTAATCCATGGAGCCCTACTTTTTGTGCACCATTATTGTCCCCTCCCACCACCAAAAAGGGGTCCTGAAAAAACCCATGGTGACCAAATCCTCCCAGAAGGAGGTCCTATCAACGTAAGGCCTGTAAATATTCACCACTGAGAAGGAAAAATGATTGTTTTTGTGTTTTATCTTGGTAGAGATTGCAGAGCAGGCGACAAAAGAGGACAAAGCCTGTAAATTTGGGCTCCATCTGGTGAGGATACCACCTAAGAGGCCAAAGGCATCGGTAATGATGAAAGACCAATTCTGAAGCCAAGGGATGAAAGTTTCTCTAGCTCTTTTTCCATAGCACATAGTTTCTTGGATAAGGATGATGCTCGGTTTGAGGTTGTGGATCATTCTTTTGAGGGATATCTCCTTTGGGGCACCCCCTACCCCTCACACATTGAAGGAGAGGAAGATCATTCGACCCTTATTGACAGGGATTTCCCCGCTCTAAGGACCCTTGTGATAGTAGCTTGGGTTCCTTTGTGTGTTTCCATGGCTTCTTTCTCTTTTGATTCCGAAATGAGGGATTTTATTCCTTCTTGGGAAAGAGAGGGAGGGTTTAGAGACAAACTACTGGAAGAAAGGGATAATTCCCAAGCTTTTGACCTCAGGGTGTATATATTTCCCAAAGGAAGGAGGGGAGCTTTAGGGAGAGAGGGGGAGGGATGATAGGGGGGAGAAGAACCAGGAGAAAGAGAGGAGGGGGTCTGCGATGGGGAGGGGGGAGGAGATGACAAAGGGGGAGCTGGAGGAAAGGAGGGAGAGGGAGAAGTATCTCTAGCAGGGATGACTTCTTGGGCCTTAAGAAGGATTGGGGAGGAAGGGGGGCATGAGATTTCCGAGGAGGGAGGGGGCTTATGAGAGGGAGGAGGGATAGGGAGGGAAACAAGAAGAGAACCATAAAAATGAAGAACGGGCGAGGAAAGGGGAAGCATACCTGAAGCAAGAGAATGACACTCCAAGTCACCTTGAGCTTGATTGGCGGGTGCCTCTTTTTTGGTGTCCAATTGACATTTTGAACTCCTACCTTCCACCGTGTCGACCACCACTGTCTCCTTCTTTTTTATTATGGATTTTTTTTTCCAAGTGCTTGCTTGCGTTTGCTGCAGTGGGGCAGTTTTGGAGCATTGAGAGCGTAGGTTTCCAATTTCATGGTATTCGTGGCACCTAAAGGATAGTCTCCAATAGTCAACCTTTTGGTGCCATGTAAAACTAATATAGACTAGGTCAATAGTGCCTTCTAAAACTTATCTTACATATACTTCAACCAAGATCCAAGACCATCCGCAGTCTTTCTTCCAGTCCCAGTTGGGTTCCAATTTTACAAAGGAGCCTATTTTGTTTCCAATGGCTTCTAGAGCTTCCCTGGACAGAAAGTTAAAGGCAGTCTGGGAAGAATTTCCAAAAATTCCATAACTGTCGTAGATTCTTTTAGGGGGTCGAAATCCACAGTCGAAGGATTCATGGAAAAACCATAAGGACCCCATGACCAGTTCTTCTTGTGGATTTCTTCATAGTCTTCGTCTAAGAGAAAGGAAAAAGAGAACCAAATTCTAGCTAGGAGGTGTATCTTCGAGGCATAACCAATAATGGGTTTCCAGTGATTATGCAGCTAGCAAGCTAGGGCCTTTTCTCCTGGATATTTCCCCTGAAACCTCGCAACAAGAGTCTTCCCCAGGAGATGGGGGATGTTGCTGATGGGAATATCATCACCCATGACCATATTTTCCAGTTCTTTTTTATCCTTGATGCACCGGGAGGATATTTTTCATGGAGGGGCGTCGTTTCCTTACACCCTTT
>ML777923.1:1095638-1116556 GCA_009831015.1 Picea engelmannii
TATATATAAACTTAAATTTTCTTTAATAAGGTGTAACTCTAATTTTTAATTTAATCAATTTTCTTATCTCCTTTCTTTCATATTAAGGAATTTCTTTCATGTCCCTTTCATAGATAAGGCCCTTTACAAATGAACAATTAGCTTTAACATGTCGCTTTGAGAGGTGAACTTGTATTTCTAACACAAACTCTCTTTTTTGTCCTCCCTCGCTTCAATTTAAACATTATTATTAAATATCATGTTCACTTTAATTAACTATACTACTTTATTAACATTAACTTGTTTTCCTATTTAATCTCTATCCTTTAACATAATTTATAGTATGGTACTTAGGGTAAATCTTATATTCTTCAATGATCAACAACATGACTCAAATCCTTTACAAAAATTTACTCATAATGAGCTCAACATGTCATTTACAGGAATAGAACCTAGGCATGGAGGATAATGCTCCATCCCTCAACCACATGAGCTAAACCTCGACACCAATTATTGTTAATTACCTACACTACCTATTCATTTCTTTTATTTATATCATTGTATCTTATTTTTTTCCTCAGAAAAAAAAGCGTAAATTTTATTTCATATGGAAAGAAAATTTACATTCTAAAAAATGCATGTGGGGACATGCATTTAGTCTATCATACCTCCCCTGCCCAGGAGTGCCCGAGCAAAAGAAATATATCAAAATCCCCTCTCAAGGGGTGTTGTTTCTATATACATTCACAAAATGACCAACTTCCTTTGTTTCAAAAATATGGACAACAATGACCAAAGAGTAGCCCTGCTAAAAAGTCTGTGCAACTGTCCAAAACCAAAAGGATTGTCTACCATGGAAATACCATACTTTGTATATAAAAAATGATATAAACAATATAAACATCCCAAAATATGGAAAACATTCCAAGATGCATCCAGGAGCCAATAGAGTGAGACATGTATTATATAGACTGTTTGCATGGTTCAGAGAAAAAGCTCATTGTAAAAAATGCCATGATACATAACTGAAAAAAATCATGTCTGTTATTCTAGGCCTTCATGGCCCCCTACTTCTATAAATGGTCGGTGAATATCATTGTATCTTGTTTTTCTACACAAATATAACTATATTTACTGCTATACATGTATATATTTGCTTCTACATATATCCTTTTTTTTTGTAAATAAAAAAGTGTTGTATTACCTTGGGCTAGAAAAAAATACACATGTTTGAGTGTACACTAGATCTTTCCACCTGTTTTGCCACAAGTGTGGAAACCAGAACAAGCGGTAGACTGAGTGCCTCAACCAGCTAATGAACAAGAACCATAATTTGAATTTCACAAAAAACTTATCATTAAAACCAGAGAAAAAATAGTAAGGGGACTAAACATGAGGTGAACTTGAGCATCCATCCTGATGAACTTTGAAGGAAAATGGTTGGCAACAAGTCGAGCATCAAATTTTCACAGGCTCGCTTGACAGGGAGTCGTACAAGACGTCCAAGCGCTTGCTGAGGGTGTGTTGGTTATGAAGTTGCTCTGCCAAATACTTACATATCTCGAAGATCAAGACCAGGTGGTCTTCCGTGAGCCTACAAGAGCTAGGATCTGGGTGAGCACGCTCTTCTGCATCATCTTCATTCCAACATTCATCCCTGTTTATTTCAGGGTCCTCATCCTTGGCAACGACAAAATTATTACCAGGGTCCTCCTTCTGAAGAGGGACTTCCTGTTCAACCATTCATCCTGTCTCGACTGGCTCTGGAAAAATCATAGGGGTGATGGTACCTGTGGCCAACTGTTATTTCGAGGTGGTCTTCGGAAAATTTGGCAAAATTTCTTCCCAGTTGGGAGGAGTCTCCTCTTCCACTAGACAACCTCTATGAAGACGCTCTGTTTTTGATGGATAGAGATCTGGTTGAGTTGCCTCATACCAATTTTGATCAGAGTAGGGTGAGAGGTCCGAGCTACCACTTGGGAGGGGAGCGAGAGAGGCTGGTCCCGAGAATTTGTGCCTACCGAACTGGCTGTAATAGGTTGTCCTGTGCCATGACTTACCTTTCTCGTGAGGCATGGCTAGGAAAAGCACGGGAGGGGATGAAATCGACAGTGGGGTGGCCAGAGGTGAGAAAGAGAGATAAAGGATGAAATGCTAAAGCATTGCAGGCGCGAAGCATAATAAGTAGAATGAGATGGTGACCTGAAGCCAAATGCCAGAAACAATACCCCCCCGTAGGATGAAATTAGCATGGGGATGAAGGAGTTGATGGCTCTGGTTGCCATGAGTGCTTGATTAATGGGAATTTGCTGTATCGTACCAGTGCCAAGGAGCAAAACCTGAGTCTCCATTAAGACCCAACACACTGAGCCTTGGTAGTGAATGATAGGCATATCGACTAGACATGGGATGAGGGTGGAAGCGAGGGGCCTTGACTACCCTCGTAACTTCCACAACTGTTGACATGCACGCGCCATGTGTCACCCCATCTTGGGGTCTTCTACATATATCTTATAATGTTATATTGTTTTGTATATAACACTCACTTTTGTAAAATGTTATCTATAATTATAAGAATTATTAACTATCCTATTTACTTTTTTTAATTTTATTTTTACTAGAATGAGTAACCTATATATCATAAAAAAAACATATAAACCGTAAAAGAATATAAATGGTTGATCACCATTGACAACACATTTATTATGAAGAGTGAGGCACTCTGTATGTCAGAAGATTATAAATGACTAATGTGGCCGAAGTTATTCAAACAAAACCATACGTGTAACTAGTATACCATCCAACATAATTAACTAATTATTATCATGCACTGCACCACACTATATTGAACCCATCAAAATCTTGAATTATAATTTAAAAATAATCAATAGGGATCTAGCCCAACTAGAATGGTTTATGGAAAGATAAGGAAATAAATGGCATTTCCACTAAGAGGAATACATATTCATGCAACTATTATGAATCTCCACACCATGCCTGACAGGGGCAAGAGTAGGTGAATGACTGTCTAACATAACATAAATAAATTCTTACAACAATTTACAACAGATTACCACAATTCATCTAACAATTAATACAATTTAGCAATTAATAACACTTTTTATAATAGGGAGGACTACCTCTTAATATGTTTGATTTAATTTGACTCCCTATAGATTAGTTGCCCTCTTCTGCAAATTGGGCTACCCAATTGGATTTTTAACCACCTAGCCAGCTAGGAACAACCTCTTTGGCTCCCTAGCTTTAGGAAACCTTGGGCGGTTTCCTAGTCCTCCATGCTTAAAGCTCAAGAAAAAATCCTATCCCACCAACATCTCAACCTTCCATAAACTGCATCTCAGCTCAACAATCAATCCTCATCTCATAGTTTACAATAAATATTTTCATAGATCCAAGTATTTTCATTCCAAAAACAAAACCTCCTCTCTTGCTTGCTCAACCCCCTTATCCTCTCGAGATAGACCTTCCCTCATTTCCTTCTCTCTTCCCAAGGTTCATTGATCACTCTCATTAATGGTCACCTACCCCTCCCCCCTCTAGATATTTTGGGAAGAATAATATTAGCTGATTTTAATAAAGTAATAATACAAAAAAAGAGTTGTGAGTCTTTTCATATTTTCTCATGTAGATTTACAATTAAAACATAAATATTTTCTCTAAATACATGATAACCACGAAACTCATTTAATGCACCATGCCAACCAATGAATCAAGTCAAGGAGAACATTTAATGCAACTAGATATTTACCTATGCAATTTAATTTCCATAATTATTCAACCATTAGTTAAGTAATTAATAGCTTAGTTCAATAACTAATACATCAAGTGTTTGTAAGTTAGTGTACATACACAACGTATTTATGCATATCTAGCGTACACATAAATTGTGTATGTACTAATGATAACCAACCACTGCCTCTAATGTATAATTCCTATATGCTCACAACCAAGTAGGTAGTATAATAAATCCAGTAATGCATCATTTAGTATTCTATACTACATAATTACAATAGTTTGTTAGTTAGGAAAATCCAAGATGAATTGAAAATGACACCAAGATCATCATTAATGAATCAAGAAAGCATTTGATACACAAAAGGGACTAAGTAAGGCACTAAGTTTTCATCGCTAATCCCCAACTGCACTGAATCACCCTTCCTCCCTAACCTACTTCCATCTTCCACATTCCATATTTTTCTCTGATGGACTAAGCTGAAGCATCAACTATATTGATGTAACTCCAGAAAGAACACATAAGTGGAAGTGTCAACTATCTTGACCAAGATTCCCTAGCATGCTACTAGCAATCAACATCATGTGTCTATGGGAACATGGCTTAACACAACCCTCCAATGACTCCAAGTTTCAGAGGACAAATGGTGGGAAATACTTCCACCCATTTTGATAGAACTAGGGTTAACACCCTATCATTGACGATATTGTGGTGTTGTTGTTGTTCTTATAGATTTGTCATCAAATACCAATTTGGGAAACCATGCTACCTGTAAAACCTACACTTGCCCAAATATCATAGCACTATATTGAACCAATAGTTAAATAGCATAATAATGCTTCCTAGCATACCATTTCTCATTTGATGTTCGTGGCATCTATCACTTTAGTATCACACTTATATGACTATCACTTAGCCTATGCAACATGTAGGTTAGTTTACAACACAATATCATGCATAACCATAAAACTATCTATATGTGATTGCCATGTTACTCATCAATGAACAATGTAAACCGACAAGTTTATTTATCATGTACATGGTATGTATTGACTCACTTCAACATAATCTAAACTAGTATCCACATACCAAAATATTTGATTTACAACTTTCATGCTATAAGTAAATCACCCAACATCCATCATTAATCACATAAACAATAACTATTCATAAAATTTGCATATAGGTAGGTCCACATGTACATATACTAGAGTCCCATTGTTATAATAGAGTTCCACATATAATAAGCACAAAAAACCAAACAGGTCATAATTTAGTATAGTTGCCCAAGTCAAAATGGGGTGTTGCATACACCCACCCTTTGGGAAACTTTGTCTTAAAGTTGTGGTAAAAAAAACATGGGATGATCTCATTGCATGGTCTTTGCATCCTCCCAGGTATAAAATCGTGTGCTATATTGGTTCCACTGGACCTTCACTTGATTAAAATATGTTGATGCTATTAATATATTGATTCTGATTACCCTTATTCAACGAACACCTTACAGTGTTGAGGCTCTATTTTATTAACACATGTAATTTACTTAATGTTAAGATGTACTTCTATTATAGATTTATTCTTCCTAAGTGATCTGAAATATCCTTAGATGCTTATTAATCTTTTTAATACTTAAGAAACATCTACTTGACATTCAAAATAAAATGATCGCTTGATTGTATGCAAATTACATGTGAAATAATTATCCAATCATATACACTTTAATGATAAATGTCTTGCAAATAACTGAGCATGAAATGAACAAGAATAATGAAATCACATACACAAGTACGATAACAGAGTTCACCCAATTTGGGCTACCTATCTGGGTTTGCTTACAATATAGAACTTCTTTATTAATTGACGCAGACCCCCTCCCCCTTCTCTCCCGAGGGCTGCTCGACCTCCTAGTCTTGGATCTTCAAACTCTTGAGCCGAATTGACTCTTCGGGCTTTCAATAGACCCCGAATTCTCAGCGCATAGGTCCCTTTACTGTTACCCTCAAGGTAAAACTACCCTTGACTTCGCTCTCCGACGCTCTTGGTAACACCAAATTCATGAGTACTAGCCCCACACTAGTCTCTCCTCCTAAGTGACCACGAGCTATGACCATGGACCAACCCCTTTGTGATTTCGGGCTTCAGAGATATCACTACCTTTGAATCTAGTTCCTTCCAAAGCACTCTCCTCTGAAATTCTGGATCTCTGCCACATGTCTCCTTGTAGTTTGACGACCCAACTATATTTCGGGTTTCATGACTTCACAAAACTCCTGTCCTTCTCACACACAAACCTCCAGACTTTTGACTCCCTGATTCCCTAATCCACTGCCACGTGTCCTCCTCGTAGCCGACGATTAACATTGCTTCGTGACTCTACAAGTTCATGACTCTGCTCTTATAATACTCCCAAACTTCTCGAACCACGAAGTACCGAAATACTTTACGGCCAACCTCTGCATAATTCTCCCAAATCTGACGGTCTGGAACAAGCTCGCCTCCCTCCGGTGTGGATTTGGTTTGCGGATTTTGGGAAACCTTAAAGGATTCCTCCCTTTGAAGATTTCTTGGCACTCTCCCTCCCGAGCTTGTCTTTTCACCTCCTCTTTCTTTGTTCCTATGAATTCCTTCTTTGACACTTAGTCAAATTTTCCACCTGTGCATGCCTTACAATATGTTCTCCAACCACTTCTTTGTGACTAAATTCACACTACTCCTCTTGAGGGTATGAGTCTAAGAATCGGTCACGCATTCCTTGCGGATAAACTTCCTTCAATCTTGACCACTGAAGGATGACCTTGCACTCCTTGCAACAATTCTTTTACACTCAGTTGTTCCTCTTGAACAATATGAATCTGAGCATAATTCCTCCTACATGCCAACTTCAACTATCCTAGCTGAACCTCTGAGTAAAAAACAAACTCGATCATGCACTCCTTGCGGATGTCTATGCACTTTTTGCATACATAAGTTTCACGCTACCTCTTCTGAGCTTCGAGTCGAAACAGACTCGGTCACGCACACCTTGCAAACGCTATGCACACCTTGCACTCGCTCAAAGAAGAGAAACAATTGAAACTTATTTAAAACCTCACAGATTCATACATCTAGCCATGTAAATGCATGCATAAATACACGACCAAAAAATAACAGAGAATTCCAAACAAACAGGGAAATATACCATTCGTTCACTCAGATAGATGCATCAACAACATACATTTGGGACAACACTCCTCTGTTATATTCATTCAACAGTCATATACATGATTTCATACATTGTTCTTCATCAGTCTACAACATATACAATAGATTTCGTAGCTCATCAACAACTAGAGAGCCAACAACAACCTTTTCTACAATGGCAACCTATACAATAGATTCAACAACCTTCTCTCGGCAACAATACAAAGATTTATACAAGAGGGCTCCTTGATTCTTTCCCTCCAACTACTCTAGGCTATCCTATCGAAATAAAAGATTTCAACTACTTAATACTTATTAAAATAAATACTCGAGTCAGACAGATAAGAGCGAGAGCTCCAGATCTATACTGCAATCTTTAACATTAAAGAAAAATACATTCCCTCATCGATCTTATGCGATGGATCATCCTCCAAACATTAAATATGTTCATAAATCAAAATCTTTTCCAGATATTACATTAATATGTCACTTTGGAATTAAAAAATACTTCAAAATACGTGCTAGTGCGCCCAACTATCCTCCACACGCGCTTTGCTGGCGATGCTCCTGCATCATACTCCTCTGGATGAAAGATTCATGGGCTCTCGTCCATGAGCTCCTGCACCGACCTTCCATGCTTCTGGATGTCCACTTAACCAAACCAAATGACGTCTTCTATTAGGTATCCTTTCCACTTTACTAAATACTCAAAATACGTTCTCCTTCGGGTCTTCTTGCCAATCCGTCGATCCACGATCTTCTCCATTTGCGGCTTCTCTACTACAGACATCTGTTTTCTCCACTGGATCTTCTTCTGATATTGATCCTTTGGTTCCATATTCCCTGTAAGGATACAAGTCTGTAGTGTTGAATATGGGTGATATACCCACATCCTCTGGCAATTCTATTTCATAAGCATTCTCACCAAATCTTCTCAAGATTTTGCATGGTCCTATCTTCTTTAGCTTCAACTTGTTGTATGTTCCCCTCAGAAAACTCTCCTTCCTTAAATGTGCTATAACTTGATCTCCAAATTCAAATTGAAGTTGTATCCTATGTTGATCAACTCTATGCTTATACTCATTGCTTTTTTCCTGCAATTGTTTCCTAATCTAAACACAGAGCTTCTGCATTTCTGCAGCGAAGTCTTCAGCTCCAACGCTCCTAAACTCGTTCTGCTCCAGGTCTCTTAACTCCGACACTCCCCTTGGATTCATTCCATACACTATTTAAAATGGACTCTTCCTAGTTCTTTTGTTCACTGAGTCATTGTATGCAAACTCCTCTTGTGCTAGAATCTGATCCCATTGGCTATGATGTTTAGTGACCAAACTCCTCAACAAATCTCCTAAACTTCGATTCACCACTTCAGTCTGTCCATCTATTTGAGGGTGATATGCATAAATAAAGGATAATTCCGTCCCCAACTTCTTCCATAACGTTCTCCAGGAATGACCAACAAATTTGGTGTCCCTGTCTGAAACAATACTATTGGGAAATCCATGGAGTCTCACAATCTCCTTGAAAAACAAATCTGCAACGTGCGTTGGATCATTGGTCTTCTGTCATGGGATAAAATGTGCCATCTTCAAAAATCTGTCAACTATCACAAATATGGAATCACTTCCTCTTTGTGTTCTTGGCAATCACAACACGAAATCCATGCTTATTGCATCCCAAGGCCTCTTTGGAATAGGAAATGGTTGATATAACCCAATGTTCTGTCTCTTCCCCTTTGCATACTGACAAATCTTACATTTGTTCACGAATATATTTACTTTTTCCCTCTTACCTGGCCAATAATACGAACCATTCAACTGTGCAAACGTCTTTTCATGGCCTAAATGTCCGGCTAGACCTCCACTATGTTTCTCCTTCAACAGGTTTTACCTCATCGAGTATTTTGGTATGCAAAACTAGCAACCCCTAAACAACAATCCATCTTGAATCAAATATTCGGCCCATTTTCTCCTATCTCTGAGCATAAGATTTGTGCATGCTTCATATGATCCCCTGAAATCTGGATCATCACGATACATTTCCTTAAGGTGTTCAAACCCCAAGGTTTTCACTCGAAATTCCCACAGAATCAAACTTCTCTTGCTCAATGCATCAACAACCTTGTTAGCATTACTAGAAATATGTTTAATAACACAAATGAAATTTTGCATGAATTCTATCCACGTAGCATGTCTCTGGTTTAATTTCTCTTGTCTGGTTATGAATTGCAAAGCTTAATTATCGCTATACAAAACAAACTCCTTTGGTACAAGGTGCCTCCATTTCTTCAAAGCTTAAATTATGGAATAAAACTCTTTATTGTATGTGGAGTACTTCTTCTTAGTATCATTCAACTTCTCGCTGAAATACACAATAAGCCTATTATCTTGGCTTAAGACTTCTCCAATTGCAACTCCACCTGCATCACATCTCACTTGAAATGTCTTCTCAAAATCCAGTAAAACCAGAATCAGTTGTTCTGTTATCTTCTCCTTCAATATATTGAAGCTCTTCTCAACCTCTTCTATCCATTTGAAAGACTTGTGTCTTTTCTTCAATGTATCCATCATTTGAGCACTAATCCCACTAAAATTTCTGATGAACTTCCTATAGAAACTTGCTAATCCATGGAAGCTTCTCACCTCAAAGATATTCCTTGGTGACGACCATTCTCTGATTGCTTTCACCTTTTCTGGATCCATCTTCAATTCATTTGAAGAAATCACAAAACCCAAATATATGAGTTCTGTCTTCATGAAAGTGGAATTTTTCAAATTAATCAACAACTTATCCTGCTGTAACCTCTTTATCACCAATGTTAAATGTCTCAAATGCTCTTCTTTAGTCTTGCTAAAGACCAATATATCATCCAGATATACAATCAAAAACTTGCCAATGAAATATTTTAACACTTCATTCATCAGTCTCATAAAAGTACTCGAGGCATTTGTTAAGACAAACGACATAACAAGCCATTCACACAATCCCTCTTTTGTCTTGAATGTTGTTTTCCACTCATCACCTTCTCTCATCCTTATCTAGTGATATCCACTTTTCAAATCTATCTTTGAAAAATAGTTCGCTCCACTTAAGAAATCCATCAAGTCATCCATCCTTGGCAATGGAAATCTGTACCTGATGGTGATCTTGTTTGTGGCCATTGAGTCTGTACACATTCTCCACCCTCCATCCTTCTTCAGACTCAATACAGTTGGCACTACACACAGACTCAAGCTTTCTCTACCCAATCCTTTGTCTAACAGATCCTGAACCTGTCTTTTCACCTCCTCATTCTCTTGAGGTGTCAACCTGTACGTGACTTTGTTCGACAGGTTTGCTCCTGGTATCAAATCAATGTGATGGCTAATACTTTTGACAAGTGGCAATGAGCTTGGCGACTCATCCACTACTATGTCAACAAAATTATCTAGCAGTTCCTGAATTTCCTCAGGAAAATCTTTCACATAAGTACTTGTAAGGATAACTTTCGACTTCCTCACTACAACAAATTGCATCTCCTGTTCCTTCTTAAATTCATTCATAAGCTCCTTCCCACTCATGAGAAGCATGCTCGTGCTGGCTTTCATCCTTCACTTTCTTCTCTTCAATTGGTAGAAACATGTGTGTCCTGCCATTCTTCTCCAAGGTGTAAGTGTTTCTTTTCCCATCATGGATGACATTCCTATCATACTACCATGGTCTTCCCAACAAAACATGACATACGTCCATGGGAATCACATCACATAGAATCTCATCTCTATATCAACCTATTTTAAATTCAACAAGGCATTGTTTAGTTACTGTTACCTGATGACCTTTCTGCAAAATTCATAGTTACAAAGTACATTCAAAACTGATCTCGAAATAGTTCTCTTGGGATTTTTGAAAAAATATATAGTCTGTTACAAAGCTTTGAAATGTAAATGCATTTTTCCTTAGGAATGGGATTAGGGCTCCCGCAGACCATAAAGCAATTATGAACAAGAGGTAAGTTGTAGAAGGAGAATGGTGGGCAATGTAGAGTAGCAATACCTGGAAATAAGACATGGAGAAGTTATCAGATTTCAGTTAAACCTTTCTAGTCAAAGAAGTGGAGCAACTGGATGAAAAAATGATAAAGAAATCAAAATGTGATCAACATGAACTTACTATGATGGTATCTCGTGTCTTCACTTTCTTTTTGTTGTTCTTTTATTGTCTTAATTGATGTTTATAGGAACCGTCTTAACTGTTTCTTTCCCTTCTTTGGTTAATTTTTCGATTGCATTTCTGAACCAATATTCAATATAACTTTTCATTGGTGTGACGTTTATTTCATACTGGATTTAATGTTGAATAAATCACCTTCCAAGTCTCTTAAGTCAAGAGAAATACCATGTATTTCTTCCTCAATATCTTGTTTTTTCACGGAATAATCAACTAGCCAATTGTCTATTTCATCTTCACTATATTCGAGTATGCCATACAAATTTTCAACTTATAACCCTTTAAATATCTCAACTTGCTCATCAAATTGTTTCTTTGTTAGAAACATTGAGTTAGAATTAATTTGCGGTCTTTTAATTCGTTAGTACCTCATGCTAGTTCTATCTCCATGAGTCTCTTGAACAATTCTTCTTTTTAGTATGGCTTTGCTACATGCTTGAACAATGTTCTTCAAATTTTTAATCTTTTCCTTCCAACAAGCATTTAGTTGTTTTATTCCACTTGGGGAAGGTAGATCCTCCTCTCTTCTTCTTAGTTCTGTCATGTTAGAGACTTTGAGTCCAAATGATAATACAACATCAGTGTATAAACCTTCTTCATTCTTTAGATCATCTTGTAGATATTCATGGAAATAATGTGCCCTTGAGCCAAAATAAACAATATTTTTCAAAACCTCCCATGCCTCTGTTATTAGTGACATTCTCTTCTTAATATTTTTTTCTACATAACTCCTAACTATTGTCAGTAGGATTGAAGATCCTTTCAACTTAATGGAGGCTGTGATTTTTTTGACCATTAACAAAGGACTGGCTAGGATTGGAAGAGGCATTAAGGCATTCTCCAACTCTCTAATCCTTTATTTTAGCTTGGCATTTTCGGCTTCCAACGCATCAATGGAATCGTCAAGAGAATCATCGGTTTCTTTGTGAATTTTAGATATTTGGAATGGTCACATATCTTTTAGGTCAACCTTTGAGCAAGATTTTCCTTTTTTATTTTTCTGATCACCTCTTTCCACAATCAATTTTTTAGATTCCTTATAAAAAATAACACTTTAAAAGTGAAGGATTCATCTTCACTAAAACTCCCATTTGCAACAACTTCCAATAAAACATTTTGTTGAGTTACAAGTTCTGGTTGTTCCATCATGGGAAATATTTTCTCAATATCCATCTCCAGCTCCATGTCATCCAGAGAAAATATTTGGATGCCATTTTCTATGAGATTTTCCTCTTCCTCTTGTATCAATTTTTTTTATTTTCTTTCTTATAGGAAACTTATGTGAATTCTCATTTTTCTCGGAGGGGGGATTCTTCTCTCCTCCACCACTTGAATTATTGTTGGAAATCTTTCTAACTGGGTAAGTCATTGGAGCATTTCTCTGGGCTGTGGTAGTTTTGGGAGTAACAACTGGAGAATGGGCGCTCCTTTCACTGGGACCTTTTCCTTTTTTATTATACAACTCATTAGAGCTTAGTATTGTCTCTAGGTCACCAACCTCGTGTATATGAGTACTTTGGTTGTTACATTCTTATTATTCTTCATTCAAGGTAGTCTGAATGAACGAGTTATTGAATCCTACCAAAAGCCTGTGTTCCACAAAGATCTTGTTAGGGTCAAAGCCCTTGATCTTTTCAACATATTTTAAGCTCATGTTATTGAAATGGCTTGAAAACTCGTCAATTTTATTTATGTTCCTTAAAATGAAATCTCTAATCTTCCATGGCAAGAGGATGAATTGTTTTTTCCTTTTTTCATGGAATAAATGTAACCATAAGTTGTATTGCCTTGCCACTTCTGCAATAAACAATTATTCAGATACATGGTATGGAAGAAAAGAGGGATTTTCTTTGGAATCGAATATCCCGATGACATTGTGATTTTCCATCTGTTTTATTGCTCCCTTTTTCTCCAAGAATTTGTTAGTCTATTCAGATATCCTGGGGGTATTTTTACCAAACAACAGTCCTTTGAAGACTGAGACAAAGTCATTGTAAACGTCGTAAAAATACAGAGAAGTATTGTGTGTCTACAATGCCTGATATCATAATGTAACTGGATCTATTTCACCCTCTTACTTATAGTCAATTTTCGAAATTGACAACAATACACTATAGAAAATACTAAATAGGAAGCCATAAAGAATTTTTTTTCCCTTTTGTAATGTGATATCTGGGATGAGATTTCAACAGAAATAAATTTTCCCCAGTCAAAGATAGCCTGTTCTTTTACTGTAAAATATAAAATATAAAGAATCATGCGAGAAATGGTAGTAGTTCTTTCCTGACCTGTCAACCTGGTGAACAACCACGCAATCTATCGAAAGGGGTTTTTAAAAATATCGAATTGGATCCTGGTTATGTCTTCTAGAATAGTCACGAGATTCTCCAAATATTCAGGCAGGAGATCGAGGCCATTGTTATGTTTCTTCAGAAAATATCTACAGTCTTCTCCTTTGAAGGTAAGGCTCTGGGAGCTTCAACATGTTGCGAAAAACTTGCGGTGAAAGGGAAATGGGTGAACGATCTTGTAGTTGTATAATTCTTTGGCTCGACACATACTTCTCAACACACCATGCAAGAAGTTATTTGCAATCAAATACGTCAGGAACACACCCTGCGTGAGAAATTACGGATGTCCATATTATGTCTTTTTGTGCAGGAGGAGATGAGTAATATGACTGTGCTCTAGACCACTGAAATTTCTGGTCTTCACGACCAAAAATATTTAAAGTATCTCCACAGAATTGATGTCTAGTTGTTGCTGCCATTTAGTTTGACGGAAGTATTCTTCAGCTGAATAATAACTTGAAATAAATCCTTTCGGAGAGATGACAATAATATAATCCTTTATAAAATGGAAAATTAATGCAATTTAATGAATAATCTCCTCAAGTCTTTCGCCATTAATGAAAATCTCTTTGAAGATTGCACAATTAATTGTGATCATTAAAAAAGATTCAATGCATATTGGAAAAAGTGCAAGAATGGCAGGGACAAAAGATAGTAGTTTTGAATATGAAGTTTTTCACCAACCTGCCAACCCATGGTTGTGGATGATAAAAAATAATTCAAGTGTAGAACAATGGTCGATCAAACTTGCACACAGAAGAAATAAAATTCTTTTAGGGACTCAAGACTCGTGACAAGTCTGATGGTTGAAATGAGGATCACAGAATTTTGGGTGAAAAGTGGAGATCGCATAACTTAGAGAATGAAAGATCGACCCCGTGAACTCATGATGTTGAAAAAAATCTAAGTATAGTATAGCAAGGCGGTCGGAGAGACTTGTGGCATAGGAAAATTGATGAGGATGAAGACCTATGAACCTGCTGATTTTTTGAAATGAGACTAAGTATGGTAACTAGAAAGGGATAGAAGAAGGGAAGAATGGAAAAGGGAAACAAGGGAAAGTATAAAAGAGGGAAAATAAATGAAAAAAAAGGAAGTTGGGAAAATAGAAAAGGGAAGAAAAATTTGGAAGTAGGAATTGATCTCAACACCTATATATAAATCAATCTTGGAAACGTTTTTTTTTTTTGTAAAGACGTAATATGACATTAATGACAACATTAATTCTTTGACATCAATGACAATAATTACAACAATCTCCTCCTATGCCATTGATGGAAATCCTGCAATGAAATAGATAGTCAACCAGGCATAGAAATAACCCCCCCCCTTTAAGATAAATGGCAAAGGGATGATCCCCCTAAACTTGTGCTTCTCCTTAAGCACTTACTGACTAGATGGAAATTACTCCCAATTGCATGCCCCTTAATTTGTTTTGACTGAAAAAATTGCTCAAACATGGTAAACAAACACTCTTGAAGAAGTCTAAACACTATCACCAACAATGCAAAATAATTAGTCCGTGTCAATCCATACAGTCTCTGTATCCAACACAAGTAGTATTTCATCTCCAACAATAGTTGAACATGGCTCGATTGGTCTCAAAAAACCCAAGTTGATTCAATAAGAAACAATCGAGCCAACAATAAGACATCAGTTGGGTTCAGATATCAACAAATTCAAGTATTCCCCTCCCGAGGGATTAATAGTTAGTAGTAATAGTTATCGTTGAAAATTCTAGTCAATGGACAACCCAATTGAAACTCAGTATGAATACTAAGTCAAAACTCTAGTCGATTTCCATGTCAGGTCAATCCTCGGTAGACCACTTCCAAGGAAATCATTAGTAAGTAAGAGGAATGCTGCACGTCTGTGCAATTGATGATACACAATGATACACAGTCCTCAAACATTTGTTCAAATGATTCCATGACCATCCATCAATCCAATTACAATCTATCCCAGTAGTCAACATTGGTCCACAATTATGTATGTCACGTCTCTTTTGAAAAGATATCAAACCATGATTTCCATTCCTTCAATTTTTGTGGTGAGGATGATGATAGGGAATATATTTTTGTGTTGGTTGATCATAGGAAGTAGGCTTAGGGTCATGTTCACTTGCATGAGTACAAAAACTTGGAATATCAACAAAAATGTCATCTGTAATAGCATGCTCAAATTATGGAATGTGAGGAACATGAAATCATCAATTTGTTCAACATAATCAACAATAGTTTTCTCTTCTGGTAAACTAGTCTGAATTCCATCTGCAACAAATAAAACTTCCTTGGTTGTAGCAAGGCCATGTGTAGGTAGGGAGGCAACAAAAACATCGTATCCAAAACTTGTTCTTGGTGATTTCATCTCAGGGGTAATAAGAACAACAATACCCTATCCATTTTTTCCAAGTCCTCCTCTGGTATATCCCATCTTTCTTAGCAGACGAGACCCAATACATGTAGCGTGTTTTTCAAAGTGAGTTGTGTGAGACCACCTCGATGGAAAATATCTTCTGAATATTTTCTTGTTGTCTTTGGAAGGAATGCCAATTTTCTGTGAACATCATTTTCTTTCTTCATGTTGTCTTCATCATTGATGGAGCTTTTGATTACATCAACATAGATTTTATATTTTCCTTCATTTACTTTCTTCGGTGGCTCTATAGCTTTTGAATCTTCTTTGGTGGTCATATGACTCTTATCATATCCAAGACCAATCTTAATGAATGGATACCTTTGACAATTGATGATATCATCTAAGGTTTCAATACTCTTTTCAAACTTCAAGCTTCTATTCAACTTAATAATTGTTTTCTCCAGTTCCTTTCTAAAGGAAACAATTTCAAATTCTAGCTTTTTGCAGTTTTCTTCATTTTCCTTCAGTTGGATTCTCATCAATTCTTCCATCCTTTTTTTTTATTCTAATTGAAACTTTATGTTCATGATATTGTTTGTTGTTTCTTCCAGGCTTTGTGACATTTTGGCTTTTGAATCACGATCCTCTTCTTCATATTTCTGCAATTGCTCCTTTTGTTTCAAATTATTTTTCCTAAGCTTCTTTATTTTTCTTAAGGCACACATGAGTTATTCTTCAAGATCCACTTCCCCATCTGTTTTGGTATTTTTCTCTTCTTTTGAGTCCATTGTTTCTATCCCTTTGTCTTCATCAATATTTCTTTCAATTTCCATAAAGAAAGTTTCTTCTCTATCACTATCAAAACCGTTTTCACTACTTTTTTCAGATGAGTCACTAACCCCTTTTGATTAGAGATTCTTCTTCTTCTTATAAGAGTTATTATTCTTTTCATGCTTGTCCTATTTGTGATTATTTTTGTGTTGATGATGTTTTCTCCCTTTCTTTACGTTATGGTCTTCTTCATCATAACTGCTTTTATTCTTTGCATATGGACACTTAGCAGTAAAATTCCATACTTTTCCACAATTAAAGCATTTAAAGTGCAACTTACCTTTGTATTTTCCAGATCCCTTTTTGAGTTTTCTCACAAAATGTTCTTCATCTGTGTTTGATTCACAGTTGGAGCAATAAATTGATTTGTGTTCTTTGTTCTTCGTATTCTTTGAGGCTTTGAAATCTACTTATTTCTTTGATGGATTTTCTTTTTCAGTCCTCATTTCATATGCAGTGAGAATCCCATGCAATTCATCCATTGTTAATTCATCAAGATCCTTCATTTCTTCAATAGAGGAAAATTTGTAATCAAATCGTAAGGGGGGTGACCTTAACACATTTGGTACAATAATTGGTTCTTCAATCGTTTCACCAAGTCCTATGATGGTGTTAACAATTTCATCCACACGGAAGAGATAGGCTGCAACATTTTCTTTATCTTTCATTTTCAGACTCTCGAACTGTCTTCTATGGGTTTGGAGCTTTTCCTTCTTAACTTTGTCATTTCCTTCATAGGTGTTTTGAAGCTTGTCCCAAATTTATTTTGTCAATTTACAATGCATCACCTTGAAAAACTCAGTCTATGATAAATCACACAAGATGGAATTCATGACTTTTGCATTGTTTTCACTAGGCTTCTTCCTAGACACATCTATTGGTGGAGTTTTTTGGGTTGTATAACTAGTCACGATTGATTTCCAAATATAAAAACCAAGAGCCATTAAATAGGTTCACATCCTTATGCTCTGGAAGGCATATCTTGTTCCACCAAACAACAGAGCCATGTTTGTTGAGAAACCTTCCTGGTTGATCATATGTGCTCCTGATATTTACCTTCCAATGGTTGAATTGTTTCTAAAAGAACCTACTCTAATACCAATTGTTGAGCACACACTTACACTGGGAGGGGGGTGGGGTGAATCAATATAAGATTTTTTTTTTTTTTTTAATTTTTCAAACATTCATCAACCATAAGAAAACAATCACATATGATATCTATCAACTGCAAAACATGGAACATAAGATTTACGTGGAAACCCTTTCAGGAGAAAACCACAAAAATTATCTTTATAATTATTTGTAGGCATCAATATACTGTAACAAATATTTTTAGGCACCAACCTACGAGAGACACCAATCCACACTGGTATAAACCTTGGTAGGCACCAACCTACTCTTACATATCTTCATAGACACCAATCTACTAGAGATACCAATCCCCACCTCTAAGAACCAACTTATCAAGAGACACTAATCCCTTTGTTTGAGAAAAACCAACCTTCAAGTTACAATTTCTTATTTAGTACATATAACTTATTCAAAATATGATGGAATTCACATTACCTTCATTGAGTCTACTTGTTACTTCTACCTTCACCAGGTCTAACCAAAATTTGAATTTCAAAATGAAATTTATGGTAACTTTCCCAAAGCTTGTTGTTTTTGGCCTCTTCCCAAGAATGAATGTGTACATCATGCTATGTATCCAATTTTGATAATGTGATTATGAAATCTTTACCTGAGGTGATTTTTCATGTCTCCTCAAATCCTTGAAAATTTCACATTCTAAAAAGTCCCAAAAAAGAAGTTATAGAGAAAATTCCAAGCTGAACTGTTTGAAGCTGATTTCATGACCATTTTGAAACCCTAAATTACATAGGACATATCTTAGAAGGTATAATGAACCAAAGTATGAAATTTTTACATGAGGTACTTCTATATGTGTCCTCAAATCCTTGAAAATATCACAGTCTAAAAAGTCTCAGAAAAGAATCTATAGAAAAATGCCAAACTGACATGTTTGAAATTTATTTTAGGACTATTCAAAAACCCTAACTTCCACAGGAAATATATAAAAAAGTGTAGCGATCCAACATCTGCAATTTTAACCACATGTACCCAAATATCTTTCCTCCATCTCCTCAAAATTTCATGGTTTGAAACGTCCCAGATAAATAAGCTATAGTGAAAATTCCAAACTGACCTGTTTGAAATGGATTTCAGGAGCATTCAAGAACCCTAACTTCCATAGGGAATATCTCCAAACGTATAGTGGAACAACATATGATTTTTTAACCACATGTACCCAAATTTATAGCCTCCGTCTCCTCAAAATTTCACGGTATGAAACGTCTAAGTAAATAAGTTATGGTGAAAATGCCAAACTGACCAATTTGAAACTGATTCTAGGAGCATTTTGAAACCCTAACTTCCATAGAACATATATCATAAAGAATAGCGAACCAACATATGGAATTTTAACTGCATGTACCTAGAGATCGTTCCTCCATCTCCTCAAAATTTCACAGCCTGAAATGTTCAAGAAAATAAGTTATAGCGAAAATGAAAAATTGACGTGTTTGAAGCTGATTTCAAGGGCATTCAGGAACCCTAACTTCCATAGGGCATATCTTAGAAAGTATAGTGAAGCAATGTCTGCAATTTTTGCCACATGTATCCAGAGATCGCGCCTCTGTCTCTCCAAAATTTGACTGTTTGAAACATCCCAGAAAATAAGTTATAGCGAAAATGACAAGCTGACCTGAAACTGATTTCACAACTCTCCCCTTTTGGAATGATATTCAATCTATGCTCATCCACTTCTTCAAATGTTATTACATTTTTCACCCACACACTTTCTCTCAATACTTTCTATTTTTATACTTTATCATAACCCTTCATGAAGGGACATGTCAATTCAAAAAAACACGACGTCCATTAATAAAATAATTAATTCCCCCTTTTTATTTCACTTTTCCAAATACCATGGGAAAATACATGGGAAAATACCATGGGCTTCCAAATCCATGGGTTTGAAATTGCCATTTCACTTTTAACTTTTTCACGTACACCTTTTTTTTAATATACTTGTAAACCTATATATAAATTAATCTTGGAAATGTTGTGTGCATTTGTAAAGCCATATTATAACATTAATGACAACATTTTTTTTTAAAGTAAAAAAGAGGTAAGTTCCTTCTATATTAAGTAGCAAAAAGTACCATTGTTTCTGGATTACCCATCGTTCCATTGACTAATTGGAAACCGAAACAGAGTTAACCCTTGATCAAGGAGGACTAGTTTGCCATCAATCCTGCTCGAAGGAAACCGGGATTGATGGTGTGTCATTGTCTTAACTGTGCCTAGAGTCTTACAAGATGTAACTAGAATCGTATAAAAAACTATGAAAAAGAGACTGTAAGCTTTGAATAGGACCATAGCTAATACCCGGTGGCATCTGAGTTGGTGTTCGTATCCGGAGCATGTGCCTTGGTTGGGATGACAATGTGTTGTAGGCAGGTCAGGCATCTTTGTCTAGGTGACACATTGGAATAGGCATCGAAGAGCATGTCCACATGCTGGCCCATGAGGGTGCCACGATAGGCGTGGTCTGTCATCTGGCTCCTCAAATAAAAAACCAAATTAAGCAGGTTTGGATGGAGTAGAGGTGGCGGGTCACGCCATTGAGTTTGCATGCAAAAGATAGGAGGTGGCATGAATATTGTGCCATCCTCCTTGGCCTTTCCACTACGCTTGCTTGGCTCTACTTCCACTGGTGTTGGCTATCAGAGGTCACTCCTGGATTGATAGCAGGAGCAGAGCCCGACGCCCATCAGTTTAATGCCACGATTTGTTTAAAGGGTGATCGAATGGAGGAAAACTCAGAACAACATCGTGTCAACTCAGAAACCAGACCATGAATGCACGAAAGAGTGAGGTCTTGATAAACTCCAAACAATAGGTTGTAGTAAAAGGGTGAGTAGGTGGAAGACTTACGCAAGAAGAGTGCATGGTCTATCACAGACATCCGGTTTGTAACAGACTGAGGAAGAATGCATTCGAACACAAAATCCTTTCACATTCAAATACAAATACCAGAGGGCACGACAACGTCACAACAAATCCTTTATTGTAACAAGATGTTCTACTGTGAATCCTCAAGCATAAGACGAAAGAAAGATGGAAAAAGGAGAACTGTTTGTTATAAACCAAGAAATCTCAAACACAGAGGCATAACCAGGAAACCAGAGTATTTG
>ML777923.1:1126767-1175618 GCA_009831015.1 Picea engelmannii
GTTGGAGTTGGGTCCGGGCAATGGAGAGTGCCCGTTCCATTTTTTGCAGGCGTTTTCGTCGAGTGGCATAGGAATGCCAGGCTTAGCCTCAACGAGGCTTTCTTCATTCCTGAGGCATCAAGCTAGGGAGACAGGTGGGAGGTCTACAAAAGGCAGGAAGATGGCTGCTCTAAGGCTTCCAACTACAACTCTGCTGCAGAGCGAAAATGAAGTGGAGAAAGACATGGTGCAGACGCGCTAAGAGCAGGAGGGCCTACAGGACGTTCGACGCCATTAAGACCTCTGCGTGGATGAGCGTCATAACAAGACTGTTCACGCGAGGGGCAAGTCTTGTTTCAGGAGGGCGGTAGCTAGAGCCCGCTCCCATCCTTAATGATGAGGGGATGGGAGTCGACTGGCCTCATTTAAGGCCATACTTGGCTCCATGCCATGTGTCTCGGGAGGTCTGCGTGGCACCCCATTCGGGGACATTAATGACAATATTTCCAACACAACTATCACCACAATAGTATAAGTCGTTTTTGCATCAATAAAAGCCATAATGATAATAATATACTTTATTTTTGTTGCATATGTAATCTAAGTATTATAAATAAACAACTTTGCAAACCTTTAACAATGTGGTTTTGTATAGCAATTCCCTTTCTCTCTTCCGTTTGTGTATCTTTTGTTTTAATAAGTTGGCCCTAAAACAATTGAGAAGTTTTTTTCTACACTTATTAGGATAAGACAAAATGTTGCACCCCTACGAGGATTCGAACGTGGAACTTGCAAATATACTTGAAAAATAAAAAAAACACAACTCATCCTTTTATTGTAAGGAATTCATGCAATCGTTGATTAACCATAATAATAATAATAATAATAATAATAAGAGATAATTATACAATTCTATCACAAAATAAACTTAGTTAATATTTGATACGTGTTTAAGAAATGAAGTTGTTCAAAATATCAACCATCAACAAAGATTTACATTGAATCACTTTGAAAATAGCTTTAAGATTACTCATTAAACCACCTTAAGAGATGAATAATGATCTAAAAACTTTCTCAATAATAATAATAATAATAATAATCTATTTTTAAGGTCACGGCCAAGCCACACCAAGTTGGTGTATGAGACCCCCTTGTTTGTGGGACAAGGGACCCCCCTTCGCCCAACGATTTGATTGGTAAAGTCTACAGAAGTATACATACCCTACCCCCCTTTGGATTTGAACTTGTGACCTCTTAAGAGGAAACATATATTCTTAACCATTAGTCCCACTATATAAATTTCAACATTGAAAATACCACTTCACAATATATAAACCTCAACATTGAAAATACCACTTCACAAATGTGAGAAAAATAAAAAATTCACCTACCATTGGTTGTCTCTATTAAGTAGCCATAAACAACATAAATGTTTGATTAAAAAACTTTAATAAATATAATAATACTTCATTGCACGTACATAAATATATCATCAATAATGGTTATAAATGCTACTATTGTAATTATGATCACATTAAATACATCATTATATATGACCATCTAAACATATAAATGCTTTACCAAAAAACTTCAACAAAAAGTCAAGATTGGTATTTCATTATAAATGAAGACATTCTCATGACTTACGAATCGAACGAAATGTACACCAATCTTTCTCTTCTGGACCTTGACTTGAAATAAACTATGGATGGACCCATGACTAAGCTTAGACTAAAGTAATCATGACATGTCCTTATAATATTATGAAATTTATGAAATTAATGTAATGAGTATTTCTCATCTCACTTAGAGCAAATATGGAAAAAACCTAAATTAAAGTTAAGGGAAAGTTGGGCTTATGTATAAAATATTGTGTAAAATTAAAACTTGTTTAGATGATGTTGTCCTTTAAATATGAACAAAAGGAAATAAAAAAAGCTTAATAAATATAATAGAGATTTAATTTAAATATTAAAAAAATTGAAAAAATAATGATTTAAATTAAAATATTAAAAATAATAAAATAAAATAAAATATATAATTAAAAATATAAAAATAAAGCAAAAGATAATGAAAGATTTCAAAGAGAGGTTAACAAAGAAAGGTAAACGACAAAATATGAAAGGGAGAATTATTTTTAAGAGTGGAGAAGGGAGATGCTCACAATTTAGACTCGCCACATTTATTAGTTAAATAAAAAATCGTAGTTCACAATCATAGTTCCACAAATAAAAAAAGCAAACAAATTAGAATCAATTTTTTGTCCATATTATTGTCTCATATTGGGAATCATTCTTTCCATCCAGCCCCTACCTTGGTGTATACCATACAACAAATTTTTATGCATTTTTAAATATCCCAACAAATTAAACTTTTTTCCTTTTTAAATCCTTAGTTTCTTCCATTTGACACTTATTGTTATTTATCAGGTTGATTCTTAGTTTTGACACTTATTGTTATTTATCAGGTTGATTCTTAGTCATGCTTCCTCTTTAGTACTTGTCTATTACCTTTGCATCAAATTGTACCTATATCCTCCTTAGGGTTTGTTGGGTTACATCCCAACCTTTTTCTATGCCTTAGTCATAAAATGTCTTCAATCGAGAGGTATTTTCTTGGCCGATGTAGAGTAGTCCTTCTAAATTTTATATTTCCATGGATCCATTGTCATATAATTTCTTATGTTTGTAGGGCCTTAGCCATCCATAATTGAGTTTTCTCACTTTCTCGTTTTTTATGCAATCATATAAATGTACAACTTATCCTTCCTAGAAATCATTCTTTTTACAATCTATTGTAAATATATTTTTTCATATTGCCCTTTGCCATAACTTGTTCAAATTGGGACGATTATCACATAGAATTGCAAGGGTCAAAAAATCATCTTAGTTTTGATTTTTAGTCATAGGTTTTTATTAAGTTTTAGGTTTTATGTCCCTTTTCCATAGTCATTTTTCAATTTTTGGTATAAATAAAATAAGGTTAGTTTTGGCTTCGGTCTAAAGAGTCATTGGGTTATGCCTTGCTATCATAACAAGTTGGATAAAACCTTTATGAGTCACATCTTTCAAATTCTCCATCATCACCCTGACATGTCACCTCCTCCATGTTGTACACTAATGCCTCCTTTTTTCACCTTTACCCGTTAATATGTCAAATCAATTTTTATATGTACACTACCAACTCACTAGGAGAGTTCACAGTGCATTCAAAGGTACACCATGCATTCATTGCCATCATTGCATTTCGTGTCAATGGATATCTCCTTGTTTTCAGAGATGATATTTTAAACCAATATCCAAGGATTATGTCATAAAGGCTTCTAACTATTTTCTCCAAGTGTACAGATCATTTTTTAGCTCCGTGTTGCGAACCCGGTGCTACAATCAGGCTCTATGAACTCGGCGCTATGAACTCACTGAAGAAGACGAGTTGGAGGTTGGACAATTTTCAAGCGCCCCTGTGCAAATTCAGAGATACCAACTTTCAACTCAAGGCCACCAGGTACTCCATGAGAATTTTCACCTTATTTAAAGGTCAGGAAAGGGCTTGTTAGTTGTTTTTTCCTTTTGGGCAATGCAAACTGGTGATAGGCGCTGCAAACTGTCTCATTTTCTTGCTGACAAGTTCCCAAACCCATTTTCATGTGCTCTGAACCTTGCTCATTAAGCTAAAAGTATCCCTAGGTTTAGGCCACCTTTCCCACTTATCCATTTTGCATGCTTTGCTTATCTTTCCCAAACATTGCAAAACCCCTTCCATGGCGCCGTGAACTCTGTGCAACAAACCCAGTGCTGTGAACCCTCTGTTCCAGCACCTTTTGACAAAAACTTGTCTTCTACAAGCTCACAAACTTAATTACACTCCTATCTACTCTACATTGTAAAATTAGTCACCTGTGGAAATCAATCTGAGTTTTGCAAAAGAGTACTGATATTGTGAACAAGTCTGAGGTTGATCAGACCTGTTTTGCAAAGATCTGTTCAGATATCCCTTCATGATATTTTTTTTAGTAGTCTTTCTTTTCATCTTCTTGATTGAAAGATACCTTGTTTTATTCCTGGAGGTTAAATGAGCTGAGAAGCATAGAAGTTTTACATAGAACTAGTTGATCCATAATCGAATGCAGGAGGCTTCCAGGTCCAGAAAAGGCTCAAAAATGAAAGTTCTTGGAATCAGACAAAACCAATTCCATTACGACTCGCTCGTCGCGTTGATTCCGACTCGCTCGTCGCGTTGATTCCGACCATATATTTACTTTCTCGAACGGACACTGTATGCGAGAGTTATCACACTCTGATCATTTTCCCAAAGAGCTAAAAAGTCAACAGTCAAACTGGCAAAAAGTCAATGCTGACGTCAATAAGACATCACCAAGACGACATCAGTAACACGACAACAGGGTGACTGGACGGTGACAGGGACCAATCGCATGTTGACATGTGACATTTTTCAGGCAAATGAAGAGGTGCCACGTGGCCCAGACGTGGGCTGCTACGTGGCACCCTATCACTGGTTGGCAGTGTAAAAGTTTTATGGAGCTCATGGGGTTCGAACCCAAGACCTATGGCTAGCACAACGCTTTGGTAAATAGTCCACCACCAATGCACCATATTGTTTCTTATTATATGAAACCCACTTTAATATATATAAAGTGTATTTGTTTTGAATGGTTGTGGAAGGGGGCTGGGGTGGATGGTTGTGGAAGGGGGCTGGGGCTAAGCCCCAGCCTGCGGGTGTGTTATACCATATGTAACCACCGGCCAAAGGATGTGGGGAGATCTAACGATATACGCACGTTTTTAGCTCTGGGTTTGGCCATATGGCTAGTTATACGACCGAGCACTGAGAAGTAAGGGGCCTACGCATGGGAGCTTGGCCACATGGCGTAACCCATATGCCAGGGGTCAGTAAATAAAGGGCTGCACCCTATTTTATTGCTGAGTGGGTTTTATTGTATAGTTTTGGATTTTTATTGATTTTCAGGCCTGTTAGTGGAGGATTTGGCCATTATTGGGAGATATTGGGCTCTTTTTGAGCCCAGATTTTGGGAGGAAGTTGGGGAAGGATAACCAACTTCAGATATATATAAACTAGGCCTGTTTGAGGCCATGGAGGACAGTCAGATCAGATTTATGCTGAAGCAAAGCAAAGCCAAAGCCATTTTTATGCAGTGAATCTGTTGAGGAGCAGACGCTTGCGGACCATTTCTGGGAGCTACACTTAGTCTTTTTTAGTGCCGTCAGTTGTGTTGGATTTATGAGGTTGAGCAGAACACAATGAGACTAGTATGCGATCCATTTGATGTACTTTTTCTGTACTTTGAAAGCATTGAATAATTAATAAAGAAGCCTCCCCCACTAAGACAGGCCCAGAGACGTAGGCAACCTTGCTGAACTTTGTTATCACTTCTCTTGTTATGGTTTTCTGTTCTTATTGCTTCAGTTCAGATATGTATATTGTCTTATGGATGCTATTCTTCTTCATTAAATCCTTCCTCTTTCATTCAACTTCATAAATGGTT
Organism: Picea engelmannii; assembly: GCA_009831015.1. Taxonomy (NCBI): domain Eukaryota; kingdom Viridiplantae; phylum Streptophyta; class Pinopsida; order Pinales; family Pinaceae; genus Picea; species Picea engelmannii. Next base: position 1,132,271 of record ML777923.1, read on the forward strand.
AATTAACACATACAATTAATAACTCAACCACAGTCATTAAAACATCTTTTCAGATCAAGTGGTATCAGAGCTAGTTGACGTTTGGATTTGAGTTTTGCATGTTAACCAGGGAAAAGATACAGTGTGGTGAAGGTGATCTTGTTGCAGAGAATCCATTAATTGGATTGAGAAAGAGAGGTTCCCATAGCGAGAAGATGGCATCAGAAGAGGGTCTTTCTCTTGATGAGAAAGAGTTTCAAGAAACTTTCCTTGCTATGTTAGAGATGGTGAAAGTTTTGTATGAGGATTACCTGGAACGAAAGAGACCGGTTCTTGGCAAATATTCAAGGGAAAAAGTAAAGAATGAGAGGATCATCCTCAGATTCCTCCTTCACCTCCATCATCACCTCCTTCTTCTCCTTCTTCAAGTTCAAGTTCAAGTTCTAAATCTAATGCAAAGAAACATGTTCATAAGCATAAGAATGAAATGCCATTATTAAAACTTGATGTTAAATTTGAGTTACCCATATATGATGGTGAAGTTAATGTAGAGAGACTTGACAATTGGGTCAGGAAGATGGAGGTTTACTGTAGTGTGCAACAGATCAAGGACGAGGCCACACAAATCAAGTTGGCATCTTTGAGACTTGCAGGTACAACTCTCATCCGGTGGCAAAGCAAGTTGCAAAATGAAACGCAACAAGTGGGTAATGTATTTCCATCATGGCAAAGCTTCATTTCTACACTTAGGAAACAATTCTATCCTTTGGGTTATAAATAAAAAGAATTAATTGAATGACAATCTTTAAAACTAAGAAAAGGACAAACAGTGCAAGAGTATAAAGATGGCTTTCAAAAAATGGCTTTGATGTTAGATATCCATTTACATACACAGGAAACCCTTATGAAGTATATAGGAGGTTTACCTGCCCATATTAGAAATACTAGATTCATGTTTGGATCCACTAACCTTGATGAGGTTTCTGTTCAAGCGATGTATATTGAATCAGGGAAAGCAGGTATATCAGGGGAATCATCTTCAAGGAAAGAGGACAAGAGGAAATGGCATGGAAAGAATTCAAATGTAGTGGGAAGGAAGGAAGGGAAGCCCTCTTGCAAGCATTGCAAGAAAGAGGGACATGATGAGGAATGTTGTTGGCAGTTGCATCCCGAGAAGAGGCCAAAGTGGTTCAAGGAAAAGAAGGGAAGGCAAACAGTGGTAGCGACAACAAGACCCATAGACTTGGGATCGGATTTAGGTGACGAATCTAAGATCTCATTGGTTGGTATGACAGGTAGAATTGGTGAAAGAATTGATTGTAGAAGTGACTTGTTTCATATAAGGACTATCATGCGACACACTAAGATAGACACATTAATCGATAGTGGATCTCAAGCTAATCTGATCTCAGAAGAATTGGTTAAGCAATTGGGGTTAAAAACACAAGTACATCATAAGCCTTACACACTTAAATGGATAAGCAATCATCATCAAATGCAGATAACAAAATAGTGCACAATCAAATTTTCAATTTCATCTAAGTATGTGGACGAGGTAACATGTGATGTAGTGTCGTTAAGTGAATGTGGAATGGTCTTAGGTCGTCCATACTTATATGATCGTAAGGAAATCTTCTACAGGACAAATAATCAATATCAATTAACCAAAGTAGGTCAAGATTATGTGGTTCATGCTCATCATGTTAAGGAAAATAAAACACTTCAAACAATGGAACAATTAAAGAAGGTAGTTCAAACAAGAAACAAACCAATAATTGTTTCAAATGAAGTAATCGATCTTAAGAAAGAACAAGAAATGATTGTTAAATGGAAAATCAATCACAGGTTGCTTCAAGATAAGCTCATGTCGTGCAAATATTACAAGTATATTAGCTCATTTGCAGTCATATGTTTTATGCTATCATTAGTAATGTTGTCTACATGGATGATAGTGGCTTCAGTGAAATGTGACAGGGTTCAAATGGCTAACAATATGCTGTCAGTTGTCATGATTGTGTTACAGTTGATCTTGATGAGACAGGTGCACAGGACAGAGTTCAGAGACAGAGGACATGCCGGGTGGCTTATCTCAATCTTGTTGACTGGTCAGTAACCTTTTTGGGACAAAAAGGTCCTTAGTGGGGAGGTGTGATCCAGAATCGGATCCAGGAGGCTTTCGGGTCCAGAAAAGGCTAAAAAATGAAAGTCCTCAGAATCAGACGAAACCAATTCCATTACGATCGACTCGTTGCGCTAATTCCGACCATATATTTACTTTCTCAAATGGACGTTGTATGAGAGAGTTATCACACTCTGATCGTTTTCCCAAAGAGCTAAAAAGTCAACAGTCAAACTGGCAAAAAGTCAATGCTGACATCAGCAAGACATCACCAAGTTGACATCAACATAATGACATGTGGCAGCACAATGACTGAATGGTGACAGGGACCAATCACATGTTGACATGTGGCATTTTTCAGGCAAATGAAGAGGTGCCACGTGGCCCAAACATGGGCTGCCACGTGGCACCATATCACTGGTTGGCAGTGTAAAATTTTTATGGAACTCATGGGGTTCGACCCAATATCTATGGCTAGCACAACACTTTGGTAAATAGTCCACCACTAATGCGCCATATTGTTTCTTATTATATGAAACCCACTTTAATATATATAAAGTGTATTTGTTTTGAATGGTTGCGGAAGGGGGCTAGGGCTAAGCCCTATCCCGCAGGTGTGTTATACCATATGTAACCACCAGCCAAAGGATGCAGGGAGCTATAATGATATACGATCATTTTTATCTCTGGGTTTGGCCATATGGCTAGTTATACAACCGAGCGCCGAGAAGTAAGGGGCCTGCGCATGGGCGCTTGTCCACATGACACAACCCATATGCCCAGGGGTCAGTAAATAAAGGGCTGCGCCCTATTTTATTGCTGAGTGGGTTTTATTGTATAGTTTTGGATTTTTATTGATTTTCAGGCCTGTTAATGGAGGATTTGGCCATTATTGGGAGATATTGGGCTCTTTTTGAGCCCAGATTTTGGGAGGAAGTTGGGGAAGGATAACCAACTTCAGATCTATATAAACCAAGCCTGTTTGAGGCCATGGAGGATAGTCAGATCAGAGTTATGCTGAAGCAAACCAAAGACAAAGCCATTTTTATCCAGGGAAGTTGTTGAGGAGAAGACGCTTGCGGGCCATTTCTGGGAGCTACAATCAATCTTTTTTAGTGTCGTCAGTTGTGTTGGATTTATGAGGTCTATAAGAACACAATGAGGCCAGTATGAGATCCATTTGATGTACTTTTGTTATACTTTTCAAGAATTGAATAATTAATTAAGAAGCCTCCCCCACTGAGACAAAGGCCCAGAGACGTAGGCAACCTTGCCGAACTCTGTTATCACTTCTCTTGTTATGGTTTGTTGTTATTATTGCTTCAGTTCAGATCTGTATATTGTCTTATGGCTGCTATGATTCTTCATTAAATCCTTCCTCTTTCATTCAAATTCATAAATGGTTAATCAACACATGCAATTAATAAATCAACCACAGTCATTAAAATATATTTTCGGATCACTAGCCTATTGGATAAGTCTATCCATTAAAACCCTAATCCTCTATTTTCCTTGTTTCACCTCTAGTAATCATTAAATCTTGTGGTAAGGTTTTATTCAAAAAACATTAATGGATAGTCCACAACAAAGGAAGGCTCACAAAGGAGGGGGAATTGTGAAAACAGAGCCCTACAATATGCATCTTTTTAATTTTGAACCCTTGATCACGAAAGTTTTCCAAAGAGTAGGTTGCATTAATTTTTGTCAAAAAATGTACAGAGGGCACCCGGAGGTGGCTAGGGAGTTTTCACTTAAATTTGATGGGACCAAAACAAAGGTTGGGATATTGGAGTTTGAGGTGTTTGAATTTTCCATCTCAGTAGTAACTGAGATACCTAACACTGGTGAGAGATGGTTCAAGGCCATGACCATGAATGTTGCTTTCTCCAAGGAATTCCTCAAACTAGAACACCAATGAGACAATTTGTCAAACAGAGTGCCCAGGAATCATATGTTGGAGGGATTTGATAAGATATTGAAGGTGATTCAAAGATACTTCACCTATGAAGGGAGATTTAACATGATATATCAATACCATATAAGGATACCGCTACACTTCATAGGTAAAGATGCCATGAATCTCCCTTTCTACCTGTTTAGAAGTATTGGCAAAATGTCTGACATGGTACAAGCTAAATCAAAAGAAGTTGATACAAGTGTCTTCCATTCAGGCCTTACAAAGATGATGGTAATGGAGGAATTGAGAAAGTAAAACATTAATTGGGAAGCATTCATTACTTCTTTGCACTTCCAGCTAAATGTTGTTCTCACTCCTCTGTCTAAAATGCAAATCCCTCTTCATATTGACAAGACTGTAAATTTAGAAATGAACAAGAAAAGAAAGAGCACTAAGACTGCCAGAGATGATAAAGCAACAAAGAATCATGAAAGAGGAGGACCTTCATAGTCTTCACGGAGAGAAGCTTCACCTATTATAGATCCCAGTCTAGTAGAGGTTCCCTAAACTAAAGCTACATGTTTGAGAGGAAGTAGGCTGGTATTCCCTTCATCTAATGTAGCTGACAAGGTCAAATCTAGGAGGCCTCTTTCCATAGAAGCATCCAAGAAAGAGATCCATGTGAAGGATGATGCAGTAGGATTTTCAGCTCAAAGAATAGATAAATTCATAGAGGTTGAAAAACCTGTTGAAATCATCGACATCACTACTCTTCAAGAAAAGAGGAATCTTACTTTTAAGAGGCTCAAAAGACAACTTAAAGAGGCAAGGGATGAAGTTGATGAAATGAAGAAGGGGGATTTGGTTGCAAAGAAGAGGCTCAAGGGACTCATGGAATTATATTGCGAAACTGTTGACAAAGCCAGATTTATAGCCAAAAGGTTTCGGCCCCTCCACAGGTAGCTAAGAAACTTATACAGACAGAACAAAGCTTACCAGACACAGTTCAAAAAGCTAAAGATGGAGCTGTAACCTTTCAAAGAGGAGTTGGCCAAGAGGAATGTGGATATGTTAGCTAAATTTGAAACTAAGAGGAGCTCCAGAGTCAAAAAATGAAGAAGATGAACTTCCTGAAACAATATTAGTTTTGACAGTTTCATGTTTATGCATTTTTGAAAATTTTGAGGATGGTTATGCCTTATAAATCATTTTTAAGTTTGAGATGATCTCTTCAAGTCATATACCATATTATGAGTTGATTACAACAGTTGAAGCACTAGATATAGTTTTTTGGGATGTTTTTGGGTTTTGTAAAATGCAATGAGATCCTACAGGAAAGTTCGCAGCGCCTGGCACTACGAACTGGCTGATACAGGCTTGCGATGTGAGCTGTGTTGTGAACTCTTATTTTGGAGGTTTTGAAGGAATAATCAGCTGCCAGATGGTTATAAGAATGAATGACAATTGTCTAAGGGTCAGTTGTAATCTAGGAGGCCACCTGCCAAAGGAATATGCACTCAAAGGGACACTTCATAAACCATAAATAAAATGTTAAGGATGTTGTCAACATTAGTCTAGATTTTAGTATTTTTGTTATTTTCTGTTATCCACATGTTGCCACGCCTCTTTGAGGGCACATGGATCCTAGAATAAGGTTTTTATTGAAATTGTAAAGTTGTCTTTGGTAGTCTAGACTATAAGATAGGCATAGTAAGACTGGGAAGGGTTCGAATGGTTGAGATGAGACTCATATCTTGATGTTGTGAAGGTAACAGAGACATCTATGATTTTATGTACCAGAGTTGAGACTTTTTGGCTAATAGAAATCTGTCTTTCCCCCCTATCATATTGTTTATCTCTTACTCTGATTTGTAGTTTGTTGAAGGTTTCAATTGATCTATTGTATATGTATTGCAATGAAGGATTTGTTGTGATGTTGTTTATGATTTTATCAGAGTTCCCATTTTGATTAAAGAAGTTCTTGTTTCATAAGGTTTTCTTCATATATCTACTAGTATTACATGATGTAAATTTTAGATATATTTCACCTTTCTTACCGAAGTCTTCCCCCTATCCATCTTTTTCTTTAAACCCTGATCTAAGTTACTCAAAACCTCATTTGTTGGTGCATTTTATCTGGAAGTTACTGTGATTGACATTGTTTTACTGGGTTTTTATCCATTCGTCACCTTATCATAAAAAATTATCTTTAAACTTATTGATGGGTGTTGAGCTTACACTTTAGCTGTCAAAGTGTGACTTTCAGTGCTAACATTCTTGGCATCATTGTCAGGGAACAGATTGAAGACTTTTCCTTGGGTTGTAAGATAGAGAAAATATTGATTCTGAGGTGCACAGTGATCAGTAAACTAAAGACTGCAAATTTCACCTGGTGACTCCATTGTTTTAGTTGTGTCTCCCAAAGGTAGACACACGAGGTCCACTCAACATTTACCTTTGGCTTCACCTGAAGCTGACCTTGAAAAGAACATCAAGAAATGAAAGGATTCACAAGGAGCCTCTTCATCTATTTTCTCAGGTACTGTTGGGAACTTACCTGACTCTATTTTTCAAACACCAATAGTTGTAACTAGAATTTCCAAATTACTTATTGTTGAAGCTTCTGAAGTTAAAATAGGAGAATTTCCTATTGAGTATTCATCTTTTTCTCCTCAGTTGAAAGAAGAAAATCTAGAGAATTTTGATGTTCTTGCATCTTCTAAGATTTTAAATTGGTTTAGACTTGAGAGTATAGAGGACTTTCCCCTCCTAGGTTCTCCCTCTCCTGATTCTTTCAAATTTTCTGTGACCAAAGAATAAGGAACCCTTGTTCCTCTTAATTTTTCCCCATCCTCCTCCAAGATCCAACCACTTTTTGTTAAAATTGGAACTCCTTCATCTTATACTCTTCCTTTACCTAAGATACATGAGATTCATTTTGTAGCTTTTCCTATCAAATCACCTCCCACTTCCCCTATGACTCAAAATATTCCTCTTCCTAATCCAATGGTAGGTGCAAACCCTCCCCAGAATATGATGGATGTCATTGTGGCTGCTAGATATGCTCCTCTAGTGCTTCCTCAACCTATGAATTCTCTCCCAGTAGGAGACTATCTAAAGTATATTCCCAAGTTCACAAGAGAAGAGGATATAACTACAGAGGAACACCTTGCAGCTTTTTATAGCTATGTTGATAATATGAACATTGAAAATGAGGATGTGTGGATGAGAGTTTTTGTACAAAGCATTGATGGTGAAGCCATAAAATGGTTTAATGGTTTACCTCCTGTATAAATTGTTGGGATTGAATCCCTTGATGATGAATTTTTAAGGCATTGGAGGGACAAGAAGGACTTTCCGTACTATATCACTAAATTTGGTTCTCTCAAAAGAAAACAAGGTGAGTTAGTATCAAACTTTTCCAAAAGATTCAAAAAAATGTATAATAAAATTCCTACAGAGATCAAACCTACTAAAATCTCTTCCAAAATAACCTATACTAGTGCTTTTGATCATGAGTTTTGTCTTCTGTTGAGAGAGATAAGATATACTTCACTAGCACACATGAAATATGTTTCCCTAGAAGTGGAATCAAACATATTAGTTGCAGACAAATTAAGAGGAAAATATGATCGAGATAGGAGGAAACAAAAGGCAGAAGCTTCCACCTCTGATGCTTCAACAAATAACCCTTAGGTGGATGAATTGACCAAGTTAGTCAAATCTCTTTCTACAGAAATGGAAAAAATGAAATTAGAGGGGAGACAAACAAACAAAAACACACAATATTTTGGAAACCGAAACAACTTCAGAAGACAAAATAATGCTCCTCAAATCCTTCAAAGAGATCAGAGGAATAGAGATGATCAAAAGGTTCAGAGTTCTCTCCAAAACAATATGTTTGATGATGAAGAAGGAGAAGAGGAGGACACTGATCAATAAATTCACTGTCTAAGAGACACATATACTTCTCCTCACCTAACTCAATCTGCCTATGAAGAGTCCCTAATGAATAGCTAACTAAATGAGTTAAGAAAGGGAGAAAAAACAAATGAAAATTAGAATAAGTACAACTTGAGGTCAAAATAGAAAGAGGGAAATCCTTATTTCAAATCAACCTAAAAAATCAGACCCCTCTACTAAAACAATGGCTGCATTAAAGAAAGGAAATGAGTAACAAAATAATCAACCTATGGTTAAAGCCCCTGTCCTAGAAGTAAAAGAAATTCTAAAATCCCCATATTCTTTTAACTTTGAAAATGAAATTTAGAAGATCAAAATTCCAGTCCATTCATAGAGTTGATAAAGAATGAAGATTTCAAGAAGTTCATTTCTAAAATGCTATAGTCTGATTTTTCTTCCCATTCAACAGATTCAATGAATTTGCAAGATAAAAAACCTGCAGTGATATTGGGGCCCTTAGTAGAATATAGGGATGACTCTTCCCCTCCTTTTTATACCTCATTAAATGTGCATGACAATATATTACACAACAACTTGATGGACTTAGATGCATCTCACAACTTAATGCCTAAATCTGTAATGGATGAACTGGGTCTAGAGATCACCAAAGCATATCATGATCTATATTATTTTGATTCAAGGAAAGTGAAATGCATTGGGGTGATCAAATATTTGGTTGTTACCCTTTTCCAGTTTCCGATGAAGAGTATAGTGATGGATAAATTTGTTGCAGATGTTCCCCCTAAGTTCAAAATATTATTTTCTAGATCATGGACTAAGATATTGGGAGGAACATTGCAGATGGACCTCTCCTATGCCACAATACCTGTCTTTGGAGGTGAACATAGAAGACTATATAGAGAATAACATCTAGCTTATATTATCAGTGATGAAGGTAACCCCACCAACCATCCTATTTATGTTGTGGACACTAATTTGGGATCTAGCATTCTGCAGCTCACTGATCTCCCTCAACCACCTTTGGAAATAAGAATGCCATCACCAATAACATGTGAAATAGTTAAACAAGGTGCTCAAGTTTGGAAAATGTTTTTTGATGGGGCATCTTCTAAATACAATGTTGGTGCTGGAGTGGTTTTCATTTCCCCCTCTCAAGAATTCATAACTTTGTCTTTCAATTTAGAATTTGAGACCAAGAATAATATTGTTGAATATGAGGCTCTAGTTTTGGGGTTGAGGGTTGCTAAATATATGAATATTGAAGAATTATCAGTTTTTGGATATGCATAGTTGATTGTACATCAAATCAGAAAATATATATCAGGAAAAGAATCCAAGGTTGATGACCTAAAGAAATGAGTTATGTGATCTGATTGATAATTTCTTCCTAGCTTTCAATACATCCTTTATTACTAGAGAAGAAAATGCATTGGTAGAATCCTGAGCTTCTTTTGCTAGCAACTTTAAAGTTCCACTACCACCTAAACTCAAGTACGATGTATAAGTAAAATATAGGCCTTCCATACCTGACAATGTCAAACATTGGAAGGTGTTTGAAGATGATCTCGAGATAAAAATATTTATGGAAACATTGGATTAATTTTTTGCACTTCACATTGATCAAGATCTAGATGATGAAAACAATCCTCATATTGATACATTCCTAAATAAAATTGCAGACCACAAGATTGTACAATTGCCTAGTAATCATATCCCCAAGGGATTGGTTCCTTTAGAGAGATTATTTGATAGTAATGATGTGGCTTTCAAAGTAAGAGGTTCAAATGCAGATGATGATTTGACATAATGAAATCTAGGTACTGATGAAAATCTCAAGTATGTCAAGCTATCTAGTAGTTCATTAGAAAAACAAAGAAATGAGTATGTCAAACTACTAAAGGAATTTTCTGATGTTTTTTCTTGGAAGTATGATGATTTGCAAACTTATGACACAAGCATTATTGAACACAAAATACCTTTGAAGGATGATACTAAACCATTTAGACAGAAACTAAGGTAAATTAATCCAATGTTGCTGCCCATCATGGAGAAGGAGGTCAAAAAATTTATTGATGCTCATATCATCATACCTTTGAGGTATTATGAGTGGATAGCTAATCTTGTCCCTGTTAGGAAAAATAATGGAGAAATCAGACTTTGTGTTTATTTCATAAATTTAAAAAGGTGTTCTAGGAAAGATAACTATCCCTTGCCCAAGATGGAACATATTTTGCAAAGGGTGACTGGCTCAGCAAGGATGTCCATGATTGATGGATTTTCAGGCTACAATTAGATTTTTGTTTTGCTAGAAGATAGGGAGAAGAAAAAATTTACCACTCCTTGGGGTACATTCATGTATGCCAAGATGCCCTTTGGTCTCATGAATGCAGGGGAAACCTTTCAGTGTGCAAAGGATATTTCTTTTATCGGAGAAAAGGAGAAGTTTGTGGTGATCTACTTGGATGACATCGTAGTGTTTTAAAAATCTGATGAAGAGCACTATCAACATTTGAAGAAGGTGTTCCTAAAATGAAAAAAATTTGGATTGTCACTCAATCCCAAGAAGTCCCTCTTTTCTATGAAGGAAGGTAAGTTGTTGGGACATATTGTCTTAGCTGAAGGGCTAAAAATTGACCCAAGTAGAGTAGAGGATATCAAGACTCTGTCTCTCCCTAGGTCTAAGAAAGAGATCCAGTCCTTCCTGGGTAAGATAAACTTCTTGAGAAGATTCATTTCTAAGTTTGTTGAGTTGGTTAAGTTTATCACATCCATGTTGAGAAAGGGAAATGAGGTAAACTGGACACTTGAAGCTATAAATTCTTTGAATCAAATTAAACAAGCACTGACTGAGGCACCTGTTCTTATCAACCCTGATTATTCAAAATAATTTCTGATATTTTCTTTTGCCTCACATGACACATTAGTTGTTGTCCTCCTTCAGAAAAACTCAGATGGAATGGAGCAACCTATTTCTTTTCTTAGCAGGGCTTTGAGAGATGTTTAAATCAAGTATGATATCATGGAGAAGCAAGCTTATGCTTTGGTTAAATCCCTCGAGGCTTTCAGAGTGTATGTTTTGCATTCTAGAATTATTGCTTATGTCCCATCAACCTCTGTTAAAGAAATTCTTATTCAGCCTGGCATTGATGGAAAGAGGAGTATTTGGATTGCCAAAATTTTGGAATTTGATCTTGATATGAAACCAACCAAGCTGGTAAAAGGGAAAGGTTTAGCTAGATTGTTAATTGAATCAAACTGTAAGGCAATTGGGGTTAATTTCATGAATGAAGATTTTGTATATCAGCAGACTGATATTGCTAGCAACAACTCACATATCAGCCCCAAATTGGCATAGTGTAATTGGTACAAAGACCTTATCCATTTCTTGCAGACATTGCATCCCCTTGTTGGACTTCAGAAAACTAAGGTGAGGGATTTGAAGCTCAAAGCAATCAGATATTTCATTGTCGATCATGTTTTGTATTGGAAGGATCCTGTAAGGGTTCTTTTAAGATGCTTGGACCCAGATGAGGCAAAGCAAACCATGTATGATTTTCATGATAGCATATGTGGAGGCCATCATTTTTGGAGGACCACAACATATAAAATACTCAGAGATAGGTATTTTTGGCTTAGTTTATTCACTAATTTCTGTGCAAAGATCAGGGTGTGTGATAAATGTAAAAAATTCTTAGGCAAGCAACAGCTAAAATCATTGCCTCTGAAGCCTATTATGGTATCTGGTCCTTTCCAACAATGGGGATTCGATTTCATTGGAGAAATCCATTCAGTTTCAAGTGGCCAACATCGTTGGATCATGTCTGCCACTGATTATCTCATCAAGTGGATAGAAGTCATTCCTACAAGAAATGCAACACATAAAGTAGTAATTGGCTTCCCGGAAGACATTTTGTCAAGGTTTGGATGTCCTAACAAGATTATGACTGATAATGCTGCAACTTTTAAAGCTGGACCTCTGGTCAAATTCTGTGAAAATTCTACTCCTTATTACCCTCAAGGTAATGGCTTGGCAGAGTCCTTTAACAAAAGTCTAGTAAAGATCATCAAAAAACTATTGGAGGATAACAAAAAGTCTTGGGATTCAAAGCTGAAGTTTTCTCTATGGGAAGATAGAGTAACGACCAAGAGATCAATTGGTACTACTCCATTTCAGTTGGTCTATGGAAATGAGGCTGTTTTTCCTTCTCAACTTGTATTACCTGTGGCAAAGTTTCTTCAATACCAACAAGGAGAGCCAGATGATATGATTAGAAGGATGCATTAGCTAGTGGAAGTATAATAGACTAGGGAGAAACTCTTTTATAAAGCACAGAGCCATTAGCAGAAGATCAAACAAGCTTTTGATGAGAAGGTAAAGAAAGAAGATTTCTATATGGGAGACTTGGTGCTCAAATGGGATGCAAAAATACAAGACAAGGGAAAACATGGTAAATTCAAAGCCTTGTGGATTGGTCCTTTCAAGATTTCTGAAGTTTTTCGAAATAACACTTATAAATTGTAGAACTTGTAAGACTCTGAAATTTATGGTAGCCCAACTAATGGGCATTTTCTAAAGAAATACTTTTCTTAAATCCATGAGTGGATTTCCTTTCATTTTAAACATCAGTTTTAGCTTGTTTTGTTTGATTTAAATAATGACCCAATAGCCCTCGGATAAGACACTGAACTTGTGGTCCCTGAGGTGTAGGACAGTCGGTGATAGAGTGTGTTGTTAAGGCACTCCGTGATGTTAAAGTCACCGGTTTGAAACTTGCGGAGACAAAAAATCCAGCCATGTTAAGGGTTGGTGTGGCTCAGGCCGGGTGCGATCCCCGAGTGATTTTGACGGCTTAGATGCCCCTGAGTCACGATTTATTAGACACAGGTTAGTCCCACATGTCACAGACAAACTAACAAAAAAAAAAGATACTGAAGTTGCATGTTCTTGTCATCTCATAGGGAGCATGCCATCCCCTATGGAGCCAATGTTATCACATAGAATTGCAAGGGTAAAAAAATCATCTTAGTTTTGATTTTTAGTCATAGGTTTTCATTAAGTTTTATTTTTTATGTCCCTTTTCCAAAGTCATTTTTCAATTTTTGGTATAAACGGAATAAGGTTAGTTTTGGCTTTGTTCTAAAGATTCATTGGGTTATGCCTTGCTATCATAACAAGTTGGATAAAACCTTCACGAGTCACATCTTTCAAATTCTCCATCATCACCCTGACATGTCACCTCCTCCATGATGTACGATGACCCCTCCTTTTGTCACCTTTACCTGTTAAGATGTCAAATCAATTTTTATATGTACGTTGCCAACTCACTAGGAGAGTTCATAGCACATTCAAAGGTACACCATGCATTCATTTCCATCATTGAATTTATGGGTTGTGTCAATGGAGATCTCCTTGTTTTTAGAGATGATATTTTAAACCAATATCCAGAGCTTATGTCATAAAGGCTTCTAATTTTTTTCTCCAAGTGAACAAATCAATTTTTATATCGACGCTGTGAACCTGGTGCTACAGACAGGTGCTATGAACTTGATGTTGTGAACTGGCTGAAGAAGATGAATTGGAGGTTGGACAATTTTCAAGTGCCCCTGTGCAAATTCAGAGATACCAACTTTCAACTTAAGGCCACCAGGTACTCCATGAGAATTTTCACATTATTTGAAGGTCAGGAAAGGGCTTGTTATTTGTTTTTCCTTTTGGGCACTCCAAATTGGTGATAGGCGCTGCGAATTGTCTCATTTACTTGTTGACAAGTTCTGAAACACATTTTCATGTGCTCTGAGCCTTTCTCATTAAGCCATAAGTATCCCTAGGTTTAGGCCACCTTTCCCACTTATCCATTTCGCCTACTTTGGTTATCTTTCCCAAACATTTCAAAACCCCTGCCCTCGTGCTGCGAACTCTATGCAGCAAACCCAGCGCTGCGAACCCTCTATTCCAACACCTTTTGACAAAAACCTGTCTTCTACAATCTCAAAAACTTAATTACACTCCTATATACTCTGCAATGTAAAATTAGTCACCTGTGGAAGTCAATCTGATTTTTGCAAAAGAGTAGTGATATTGTGAACAAGTCTGAGGTTGATAAGACTTGTTTTGCAAAGATTTATTCTGATATCCCTTCATAATATTTTTTTACTAGTCTTTCCCTTCATCTTCCTGATTGAAAGATACCTTGTTTTATTCCTGGAGGTAAAATGAGCTGAGAAGCACAAAATGTTTACACAAAACTAGCCTAATGGAAAAGTTTATCCATTAAAACCATAATCGTTTGTTTTCCTTGTTTCACCTCTAGCAATCATTAAATCTTATGGTAAAGTTTTATTCAAAAAACATTAATGGATAGTCTACAACAAAGGAAGGCTCACAAAGGAGGGGGAATTGAGAGAACAAAGCCCTACGATATGCATCTTTTTAATTCTGAACCCTTGATCAGGGAAGTTTTCCAAAGAGTAGGCTGCATTAATTTTTGTTAGAAAATGCAAAGAGGGCACCTAGAGGTGGCTAGGGAGTTTTCACTTAACTTTGATGGGACCAAAACTAAGGTTGGGATATTGGAGTTTGAGGTGTCTGAATTTTCCATCTGAGCAACAACTGAGATACCTAACACTGGTGAGAGATGGTTCAAGACCACGACCCTGAATGTTGCTTTCTCCAAGGAATTCCTTAAACCAAAATACCAAGAAGACAATTTGTCAAAGGGAGTGCCCATAAATCATATGTTGGAGGGATTTGATAAGATGTTGAAGGTGATTCAAAGATACTTCACATGTGAAGGGATATTTAGCATGATATATCAATACCATATAAGGCTATTTCTACACTTCACAGGTAAAGATGCCATGAATCTCCCTTTCTACATGTTTAAAAGTATTGGCAAAATGTTTGACAGGGTACAAGCTAAATCAAAAGAAGTTGATACAAGTGTCTTCCATTCAGGCCTTATAAATATGATGGTAATGGAGGAATTGAGAAAGAAAAACATTAGCTAGGAAGCATTCATTACTTCTTCACACTTCCAGCTAAATGTTGTTCCCACTCCTCAGTCTAAAATGCAAATCCCTCTTCATATTGACAAGACTGTAAATTAAAAAATGAACAAGAAAAGAAACAACACTAAGACGCTAGAGATGATAAAGAAACAAAGGATCATGAAGGAGGAGGACCTTCACATTATTCAAAAAGAGAAGCTTCACCTATTATAGATCCCAGTCCAGTAGAGGTTCCTTCAACTAAAGCTACAGGTTTGAGAGGAAGGAAGCTGGTATTCCCTTTACCTAGTGCAACTGGCAAGGTCAAATCTAGGAGGCCTCTTACAAGAGAAACAACCAAGCAAGATATCCCTGTGAGGGATGATGCAGTAGATGTTTTAGCTCAGAGAAAAGGTAAATTCATAGAGGTTTAAAAACCTATTGAAATCATCAACATCGCTACTCCTCAAGAAAAGAGCAATCCTACTTTTAAGAGGTTCAAAAGACAACTTAAAGAGGCAAGGGATGAAGTTGATGAAATGAATAAGGGGGAGTTGTTGTAAAGAAGAGTTTCAAGGGACTTGTGGAATTATGTCGTGAAACTGTTGACAAAGCCATATTTATAGCCAAAAGGTTTTAGCCCCTCCATAGGTAGCTCAGAAACTTATACAAACATAACATAGTTTACTGGGCACAAATAAGAAAGCTAAAGATGGATCTGCAACCTTTCAAAGAGGAGATGGCCAAGAGGAATATGTATATGTTAGCTAAATTTCCAACCAGGAGGAGCTCCAAAGTCAAAAAATGAAGAAGATGAACTTCCTGAAACAATATCAGTTTTGACAGTTTCCTGTTTATGCATTTTTGAAAATTTTGAGGATGGTTATGCCGTATAAATCATTTTTAAGTTTGAGATGATCTATTCAAGTCATATACCATATTATGAGTTGATTACAATATTTGAAGCACTGTAGTTAGTTTTTTGGGATTTTTTTGGGTTTTGTTAAATGCAATGAGCTGCTATAGGAAAAATCGCAGTGCCTGGCATTGTGAACTGTCTGATACTGGATAGCACTGCAAACTATGTTGCAAACTCTTGTTCTAGAGGTTTTGAAGGAATAATCAACTGCCAAATGGTTAGATGAATGCAAAAAAATTGTCTAAGGGTCAATTGTAAGCTGGGAGGACACCTACCAAAGGAAGATGCGCTCAAAGGGTCACTTCATCAGCCATAAATACAATGTTAAGGATGTTGCCAACATTAGCCTAGATTTTAGTATTTTTGTTATTTTTTGTTATCCACCTATTGCCACGCATATTTGAGGGAAAATGGATCCTATGATAAGGTTGTTATTCAAATTGTAAATATGTATTTGGCAGTCTAGACTATAATATAGACATAGTAATACTGGGAAGGGTTCGAATGGTTGAGATGAGACTCATATCTTGATGTTGTGAAGGTAATGGAGACATCTCTAATTTTATGTACCAGACCTGAGACTTTTTGGCTAATAGAAATAAACCTTTTTCCCCTATCATCTTGTTTCTGTCTTACTCTGATTTGCAGTATGTTGAAGGTTTTAATAGATCTATTGTATATGTATTGCAATGAAGGATTTGTTGTGATGTTGTTTATGATTTTATCATAGTTCCCCTTTTGATTAAAGAAGTTCTTGTTTCAGAAGGTTTTATTCATATATCTACTAGTATTACCTGATGTAAATGGTATATATATTTCAAGTTTCTTACTGAAGTCTTCCCCATATCCATATTTTTATTTAAATCTTGATCTAAGTTACTAAAAACCTCATTTGCTAGTGCATTTTATCTAGAACTTACTATGCTTGACACTATTTTACTGAGTTTTTATCCATTCGTCACCTTATCATAAAAAATTATCTTTAAAGTTATTGATGGGTGCCGAGCTTACACTTAGGAAGTCAAAGTGTGACTTTCAGTGATAACATGGACCATATTATGTCTTCATCTACCTTTTAAGTTCTTATAATGTATTCTTCATGGAATCCTTGGTTTCCCATGTTTATGCAATTTCTTTTATTAAAGAGGGAACCCAATATTCTATTGGCATTATGACTTCTTTACCAAATATTAGTCTAAATGGTGCATGCTCTAATCCTTTCCTTCATGCAACCTGATATTCCCATAGAGTTGCATACAATCTATTTTGCGAATATGATATTTTAAATTAGATATTTTTGTTAGTACTAAGACCAATACCTTGTTAGTACTTTCATATAGTCCATTTTCTCTTGGATAATAGGGGATACTTTTATGATGTATCACCTGTAAAATATTCATAAATATTTTTATGATTTTGGTAATAAAATGACTACCTTAGCCCCAAGGGTTAGCTCAAGTGGTTATGAGCCAAATGTGAAGCTATCCCTAATGGAGGAGGTTATGAGTTCGAATCTCTTGTTCCCCCTTGGGGTTGGGCCTCGTAATTAGGGCCGACATTTTACCCTATTTAACATCCATGAAGTGGGGAAGTACTTCGAGGTTTCCCGCAAGGTATTCCATCTAAAAAAAAAAGAAAAAAAAAAGAAAAGAAAAAGAAAAAGAAAAAGAAAAAGAAAAGGAAAAAGAAAAGGAAAAAGAAAAGGAAAAAGAAAAAGAAAAAGAAAAAGAAAAGGAAAAAGAAAAGGAAAAAGAAAAAGACTACCTTGATCATATTTAATTTGGATAAGGCATCCAAAACTGCAGATAATTGATTAATAAAACACTCTAATGACCTCTATTGTTGTTTCTCATGTTGCCCTTGCTTTACCCAATTAGTAAAAAAATCAATTGCCACAATAATGTAGTTAAATTGTATTCCTTTCATTGGTACAAATGGTCCAATGGATTCTATCCCCCAATGCTCAAAATGTTGTATTAGTAGTATGGGATTTAGCTCATTTTAAATTTAATTTTGAGGTTTGTTACCTATTTTTTGGCATTTCTTGCACTTTCTTACTTTCTTGAAATAATCCTTAAATAATGTTGGCCACCATAACCCTGCACATAATATCTTTTCTATTGTCCTACTTGTTGAGAAATGTCCTATTGTTATCCTTGAGTGAGCTGCCAATTTCTAATTGTTGAACACATCTTTTCATCACCCCATCCATGCATATCCTATACAAATAGATAAATATAATTTTGAGCCTAAGTGATTTTTGTAGTAAGTTATCGTTTGGGTAGTGTTCATCCTTTGAGGTTACTGTCCATGTTGCAAAAAATATAGTACCTCTTCTAAGTAACTCAATGCTACCTATATGGGTGCAGTGCCCACACAACATCGTCCCTATTTTATTTTCTTACCTTTTCTCTAAGAGGAGAAATTAGGCTCCCCTACTAAACTTTTCTACTAGAAATCCTCTCATACTCTCCAATTCAAATAGTAAATCTCAAACCTCTCTTCCCACTCTTTGTGTGTCACCATTTGAAGTGATTCTTCATGATCTTTCACTTGATCAATTTCTTACCTCTCAAATTTTTGGTTTGAGCCATATCAACGAGTTAGTGATTAACCTGCCAATGCAGAAAAGGATGACCACTTAAAATTGTCAATATTGAGTTGGGTGTATCGACATAGTTGAGATAAACTTCGTCGATACATCATCCATCTTTCAACCAAATCCTTTGGTTTATCGGTGAGGTTCACATGAACATTGACGACACATAGACCTTTCTCCACCCACGAGATTCCAACCAGCTCTGCCAATACACTGGTGAGATTCCCACGAACTTAGACAATACAACCAAAAAAATTCCCATCATGCTTACCGGTGCAACTAGAGGAGTTTTGAATAAGTCCTCCAATACATCTAACTCTTTATCAACACACTTCCCATGAACTTTTTCGGTGTGACCGAAGGAGTTCCAATCACCACCTTCGATGGAACAAACCCTTTCATTGGACTCATTCCTCCCATTTCCTTCGATGCACTTCTTATCCACGTGTTTCCCTCTTCTATTTCTGACGTGAAAGTAGAGATTTTGACCCCTCATTGACATTAAGCATATTAGAAATGATATTATTTTCCTCGTTGACATAGACCTTGTTAATGACAAACTTTCATCTTGAGGCCTCTTCTATTATTCTCTAGCTCAAATCCTCCTCTCTACGTTTTCAATCAGGATCCTATCATTTCCAATGATTAAGCATTCATGACTAACTGGATCATTGGTGACTGATTCCTACCTCTCCTGATCTATTTCATAGTACAATGATGATTAAGTTTGTTTGTGTTGCCAACATATTTTATTGTGCATACCATACCAACTTGTTTGCTTTTCATTTTTTGATTTTATAATTAAACATGATCATTAAAGTGTCAACTATCATCAAGTGGGTTAGATACAACATCTAGAAGACTTACACATGCTCTGAATTGCATCTTAGAGGAAAATTGGTCCTCCTAGCTCCTAAACAGTGTTAAGTGCTCTGAATGTTAGTTAATTGTTTTCACAGATTTATATTTCTGTGATAATGACACATTATCTCAGCTCCAATGGATGAACTAAGATCCTATACAACACAGATGGCATAGGAACTTATGGAATTGAACTCTGGAAAATCAGTAGCAAGAATGGGGTTCAAAATTTCATTAGGAAAATGTCTTTACTCACAATTCAGGGTACTGGTCAAAGTGGAGTTCTCACTCCTAAAACATGATAGATGTATGTTTTATAGGATTACTATTCCAATGCCCTGATGGAATTGAAATACGATGTCCAGAAGTGGCAAAATGATCACCAAGGATTTCCCATCAAGCAAGCCTTGTTAACCATGACCTTAAAAAACATGAATATATGTGAATGCTTGAATGAAGTTGTAAGGTATCTCACTGGAAGCCCCTCCTTGTGCTATTGATGTTGCAAAAAATGACACTTCAATTAGACATTGTATGAGAAAGTTATGGACTTTTGAACTCAATTTCTTGTTGTTTCTTTTCGACAAAAAGGACACTTAGGAATTTTTTGATTTGTCTTACTTCAGAGGAGATTTGTTGATTAACATTCTGATACATAGAGGAGGATTGGGAACTTTTTCGAACACTGAGGAGGAGTTACCATGAAATTCTTTAGAACACAAAGGATGATTTACCACGAAATTCTCCAGAAAAAAAAGGTGGATTTCCCACAAACTTCTCCGGAACACAAAGGAGGAGCTCCCATGAACTTCTCCAAAACACAAAGGAAGATTTCCCATGAACTTCTCTGGTACACAAAGGAGGATTTCTCATGAACTTGTTTGCAAAATAAAGGAGGATTTCCAACAAACTTCTCTGGAACACAGAGGAGGAGTTCCCATGAACTCTTCCAATCATAGAGGCAGAGTTGTTGGGAACTCCCCCAAAAAAGGGATAGGACCCTACTAAAATGGCTTTTGTATTTTGGATATAAATTTTGACCCAGATTCTCATTTTTCACATTCCTTATATCGTTGGAAAGGGACTTCCAAGATATAAAACTTTCTAGTTATATGATTTGATAAATTCCTAACCAATTATTTACATTTTTCAATATGAAGATATGACACTGTGTCAAAAACCCCGAAGAACACAACACCTCAACAATGAATAGAGGAACTAGGAACAAAATTCAAGGAAGCATATACAAATTTTAAATTAATTAATGTTTCAGTTTAGTAGGTCCAAATGCACGGTTTTAATAGTTTATTTTGAGGTTAATTTGAGATCACTCATTTGTTGCATGTTGGATGGTGCCAGGAACCAATACCAAAGGAAGGTTGCACTCAACAATTTGAATAGGTAGTGTGAGAGAAGAAAACCATGAAAACACACCTTCCACACATCAAGGAAATCCTTCCATTGTGAAGTAGTACCCTTGCAAATGTGATATATAGTCAAGGATGATAGAGAAACAAGAACAATAGTTTTCGCAACAACAGAGGAGAAACAAAATGGAATTAAATTCAAATGGTTGAAGACGAGGTCGGAACCCCATGATGATTGACTATCAAACTTGGATAAAAAATATTTTCCCATGTATAGACCAATATTCATGGTGGGTAGGGTACACTATGGTCGAAATTTGTGGGTAGGGTACAGTAAAAGACAAATTCAAAATGTAACTACCTATCATACTTTAAATTATAAAAAAATTATGTTGTCCTTGTTCTCTCATCATTTACAAAGAGATAAGGAAACAAAATTGTAAATGAAAGTTCATGAGGGAAGACAGAAGGTTAAGAGCCACATTGAACTTTGATAAACACATAGATCATATCCAAGTAAAGGGATTTTTTTGGCTCTTCAAGCATTTTAATATTCACTCAACTTTTTTGTGAAAGACTACCATGTTAACTAAAATTTAGAATCCCTCCTTGGAGCTTTCATGTACTATTATGTTGGTTGTTATTTCTCTTCTTCTTGGGTTGACCTAGGTTTGGATCTCAACAGGTTTCCAACAAAACCCTAAAAAACTATCGGCCCTCCTGGTAAACCAAAAGGAAACGCTGCGCACAGGATGCACAATGCAGTCTCACCCGAGATAGCTTTTATGGGTGACTGCAATACTTAAGTATTTGCAGTCTAGGAATAGAGTGGGGATCTGGGATTGCGTTTTTTTCTCCTTATATACTATCTTTTTTAATCATTCAATTGCTTCTATGATTTGTTCATCTTTAAAACTATGCATGCATGCTGATATTTCTAGTTTAACCATTCATTCATAAGTTAATGATCAACAAAAAGTAAACATTCATTAATCATCACCCATAACACAAAATTTACCGTGGTTCACCTCCTCCTGGGGCTACTTCCACAAAGATCTATCTTCTCTGCTCTTTTATTTATTCTGCTGCAAAATCTTGCGCTGAAAACATTACATATTCAGTAATACAATCAAGATGAGGGTAATAACCCTCTGTGAGGTAGACTAGATGACACCAGTCTCCTCATACTGTGACCTAACCCTCATAAAATAGCTTATTCAACTCTTCTACAAGACTTATTGCAACCAACAATCCCACACAATCATGATAATATACTCTCTTTATTATGATATGACATCTCTCTATCTCACACACATACACACATTTCTCTCTTTTTCCTATCCCTCCTCGGTCCTTATTTATACTATTTTATAGGCTCATTGCCATTAAAATCTTTCCAAAAACCCTAACCATATCATGGTTAGGCTTGTCTTCCTACGCGCCAAGTTTATTTTCCTCTTGCATACTGCTTTTCCTTCTTTTTCTGCATGTTTCTTTCTTTCCACTTGTTGCTTGTGCTCCAAAACTAGGTCTTTCTCAAAACAAGTCTTTCTCCAAAAATAGGCATGCACCCAAAATAGACTTCCTTCTCAAAATAGGCATGCCCACAACATGCCCCCAAAACTGACATGTGGCTCATCCCGAGCCACTCAAGTGGTGCGTGCTCCCTGTACAACATTTGTCAAGCTATGAACCTATCCTTCTAATTCTTCCCATTTGGATCACGCTTGCACAACTTTCTCTGTGAGCTCCTCTACCTTCTGCGTTGTGATGTGTTACTTTAGAGACTTTGTTCTCTAGGCATGGTTCTGAACCATTCTTTTCTTCTCCTCCTCCAGTTCAACAATTATTTGCACTGCTTGCTCCTGGAGGGGTTCTAACTGGGCTTGCTTTGCCTACTTGTTATTCTGCACAGTCTTCAATTATGTCTGTAGGGTCTTCATCTCCAACGTTCCTTTCAATCGTTATGTAATGATCATGGCCTTTTTTCATTGCTTCAACTCCTGCATTGTAGTCTTGAATTTCTCCTCTTATTGGCCTAGTTGTTGGACCTTGTCATCTTCTTCCAATGTTGTCCATAGTTGTGCGGTCTTGTCAAAAAGTTATGTGATATTTTTGGCTTCTCTTTCCATCATTTCTATTTGCAAGGTTGCTTGTTGTTCCCTTTTAGCTGTAACTTTAGGAGGAGTGGTTGGTGTTAACTTTTTCTTGAGTTCCTCGATCTCCTTATTATAGTCTTCGAGCGTCTGCATGATTATTTGAATTTGTTCTTCAACATTACTCACGCCTGCCTGTGCACTGTCTAGAATTTTTGTGAAGACTCCCTTCAGCTTCTGCTCCAATTTATCTGTGCGTTGCTTCTCCTCCTGTGTCTCCAGATGAAACTACTCTACCACAATTTCTAGTGCATACTTTCCATCTCAAGCGACATGCAATTCTGTCATATCTTCTCTGGCTCATGATTGCACTTCTTGTGTGACACTGACTTGTAGCTTGTACAATGCCTTTGTTGGTATTTTAGCCAATACCAATTGTACCTGCGCTAGGTATTTAAGTGGCATCTGTTCTATGGCCTCTTCAAACTACAACATATATGTTGTTATATGGAAGTTATGACTTGCTTGCACTACTAGTTGGATTGTGTCTTCCTTGTTCTGTGCGGTTCTATCCCCTCCTTCTATCGCTTAGGGGATCGGTTCTTCTCCCCTCTCTTGTAATATCGACCAACTCATTCCTTATCCTTCCTCTTTGGTTCTTGACCTCCTCATACTCTTTTGTTGCACGTTCCTGCACTCTATCCGTGAATAGATCATCATCATCCTTGGTGTTTGTGTATTCCGAGATCTGTTTGTGTGCCTTGGCTTTCTTGCACGACCCACCTATATGTATGATTGGTCATTTGGGTGGTCATGATTTTTTCGGAGTAGTTTCCGACGGGGCTCCCTATGTCATTATGTCCCCTCTTCCTTGTTCCTCCTACGCAAGGGCATTGTCCTTCTTTCCTATCTATCCATATTTCTTTGGGGAGCCGCCCCTCTTCTATTGCATTGTATTTGGACCAGGCTTCGCCTGTTGTGTTGGTTTCTTGGTCACGATGCTCCCCCCTGTAGATGTCTTGGATGACCCTGCTTCCACTTATTTCCCTTTGGGAATGTTCTCAGTGGTGATTGGGATCTTCCAATCATCTTGTTAGTCCTTCCTTTCCCATTCAACTTCCTCTACGTTGATGCATAATCGAAGTTGTAGCCATTATTTGTTTGCATCCTTGCGCGCCTGGATCCACATATTGTGTCACGTAGCCTTAAAGTTGGATATCCCTTGGTACTGCACAACCACTTTAGGAGCTATTCTCCATGTGTTGGCTATATTCTCTTGCATTTCACTGAGATACCGAGCAAAAGTGATGGAATTACCACTTCTCTTCTTGGAATCAAAATTTCTTCCCAACTATCTGTACCAGTCGCATAAATATGAGTAGGTAGGATCTTTCCATCCAATTAGCATTATCAGTATAATGAGCCAGGAGTAATGGAACTTGGTTCTCAAGTCCTTCACATCCTTGGAGTCGTCTAGGAACATATTCAATAAGTATGGGGCCCAACTGAGCATGGTGTCATTTATGCACTGTGCTTTTGATTTGACAACTCCTGCGGGGACCTCCTCCTTGCGACATTTTCGAAGGAGTTTGCATGCCGTCAATTTTGTTTCCATATGGGTGATTGCCTCACTGATTCATTTTATGATAATTCCATGCGAGACCCTTTCTTTCCCATAAGTTTTCTTCATTTCTTTCGTGAGTGCCTTTTTCTTGGTTTTATCATCCATGTACTACACAGGCTTCTCACCATTTGATGGCATTCCTGTGATGAATGAAATAAATTTGACATCAATGGAGACTGGTTCATCTAGCCACAAAAATCCTCCATGGAGGAACTCTAGTAACTGATTGACATAGTTGTTGACATCTTTCCCCCTTCTAAGGTGGGGAATCTCCAACAAATTAAGAATCCATGTGTTTACTATGCTTGCCACCCATTGCTTTGGTTGCAACACGAGATCTCCTAACAAACCTGTGCCCAGGCTCTCCATATACACTTGTTTTGAAAATTCTGTGAATTTTTTGGTGTCAGACACATCGTGGTCTACGTACTATAACCTTTTGAAGCAACCTAGTAAGCTTGGTGTCTCCTTCACCCCATCTGGAATGCACGAAAAAACAATCAAGGCGTCGGGTTGCTTGCGTAGGGACCACGTGATGGGTTTTTTCCCCTTTCTCTGTTCTAATGCGGTAGATTTCCCAACCTTTGGTTTTGTTTCTTCCCAACCCAACTCTGGTTGCCCCTTCTTTTTCTGTATGTTTCTTTCTTTCCACCTATTGCTTGCGTTCCAAAACTAGGTCTTTCTCAAAACAAGTCTTTCTCCAAAAATAGATCCTTCTCCAAAAATAGGCATGCACCCAAAATAGACTTCCTTCTCAAAATAGGCATGCGCACAACATGCCCCCAAAACTAACATGTGGCTCATCCCGAGCCACTCAAGTGGTGTGTGCTCCCTGTACAACCTTTGTCAAGCTATGAACCTTTCCTTCTAGTTCTTCCCATTTGGATCGCGCTTGCGCAACTTTCTCTGTGAGCTCCTCTACCCTTTGTGTTGTGATGTGTTCCTTCAGAGACTTTGTGCTCTCAGCATGGTTCTGAACCATCCTTGTCTTCTCCTCCTCCAGTTCAACAATTATTTGCATTGCTTGCTCCTAGAGGGTTTCTAACTGGGCTTGCCTTGCCTACTTGTTATTCTGCACAATCTTCAATTATGTCTACAGAGTCTTCATCTCCAGCGTGCCTTTCAATCGTTATGTAATTATCATGGCCTTTTTTCACTGCTTCAACTCTTGCATTGCAGTCTTGAATTTCTCCTCTTATTGGTCTAGTTGTTGGACCTTGTCGTCTTCTTCCAACGTTGTCCATAGTTGTGCGGTCCTGTAAAAAATTTATGTGATCTTTTTGGCTTCTCTTTCCATCATTTCTATTTGCAAGGCTTCTTGTTGTTCCCTTTCAGCTATAACTATGGGAGGAGTGGTTGGTGTTAAATTTCCCTTGAATTCCTCTATCTCCTTATTATAGTCTTTGAGCGTCTCCACGATTATTTGAATCTGTTCTTCAACATTGCTCACGCCTGCCTGTGCGCTATATGGAATTTTTGTGAAGAATCCCTTCAGCTTCTGCTCCAATTTATCTGTGCTTTGCTTCTCCTCCCATGTCTCTAGCTGGACCTTCTCTACCACAATTTCTAGTGCATACTTTCTATCTTGACCGACATGCAATTCTGTCATATCTTCTCCGGCTCATGATTGCACTTCTTGTGTGACACTGACTTGTACCTTTGGAGGTGCCATCGTGGATAATTCTTCCTTATTTGTTTGAACTTTGGCTACTACAATCTCTAAAGTCACCTATTCACAACCTGTTGTTGTGCTCCTTAGCTTCGCGGGTTTGTAAAATCACAATACGTCTCGTTTGTCCCGCGTTTTAGTTATATACGGGGTGTCATAAATTCCTTGAATATTCTCGGAGATGCTTCTTTGATGGTCATAAATGCATTAAAGCTTGTCGAGCATGCTTCATTAAGTTTCATAATTTCTCAATTCACGTCTTTTTACCTCGACGATCATTTTTTTCTTTTCCAATTGTTGGCACATTTTCCGGTGCACTGTAACTTTTCAATGCATCGTACATTTCTGTTGTGACTTTTCTCCTAGTGTGTTGTGTTTTCTTACTTTCAGCCATATGCTGTGCGTGATCACTTTTCATTTTTGTCGCATTGACTCCATTGTCTGTTGTGCACGATATTTCCCAGTATTTTTTATTTTCTTTCTTTTTCTACTTTTGTCTTCCTTTTTATGAGTTTTCTTTCCTAATATCTCCTATAGTACACTATATACATGACTTTCTTACTGCACTGTAACTTTTAAGAATTAGTAGTTCGACTGTCCCTCTACAGCTTCAGTCGACTACCGTTGATCATTCCTTTCAGTTTTATTCCTCCCAAGTCCTTTAGTTGTACATATCCCCCATCTATGACAATATTTACTTCATATGGCCCTAGCTAATGCATTCTAAACTTACCAGGGTGCTGCAAAAAATTGTTTTCATAGATCGAAACTAGGTCTCCCTTCTTAAAGCTCTTTTTTTTAATATGTCTGTCATGCAAGATTTGTCTCGTTTTCTTTACTTCCTGGTGAAATCCTGCCAGAATCCTTTCCTCTTCCATTTCCATTAGTTTACTTAACCTCTCATGTATTGCGCCTCTTTCTTTCATGTTGGTAATTGTTGCTACACATAGACTGGGTACCTAAAATTCTAACAAAACCACTACTTCCTATCCATACACCAATCAGAATGGTGTATGTCCTGTCAACTTCTTGCATGTGGTCCTGTATGCCCACAATACTATTATTATTTTCAATTCCCAATCACCCTTGTTAACATTGCAGATCTTAGTCAACGTATTTTCCAAAATCTTATTGAAAGCTTCTACAGTTCCATTTTCTCGAGGATGATATGGTGTACTCTTCTAGTGATAGAATTCAAACTCCTCAACCATATCTCTGATGGTATTATTAATAAAATGAGTGCTTTGGTCACTCATCAAAATCCCGGGACATCCAAATAAAGTGATCACTCGCTCAAATAAGAAGTGCATTGTTGTATCTACACTACAGTCTTTGACTGGTGTTGCTTTTGCCCATCT
Source organism: Picea engelmannii (assembly GCA_009831015.1). Lineage (NCBI taxonomy): Eukaryota > Viridiplantae > Streptophyta > Pinopsida > Pinales > Pinaceae > Picea > Picea engelmannii. The sequence continues at coordinate 1,159,670 of ML777923.1, forward strand.
CTTTAAGAATTCAGTAATAGTAATGATATATATAGCTCATGACCTTCTTGTTGGTGGATTAATAGGTCCAACAAAGTCTATTGCCCATTTTTCAAATACCTACAGAGTCACTTGTGGTCTTAGGGGAATCTCGTCCCTTTTTTTGGGTTTGCCAACCCTCTGATAGACATCAGATTTTTAGCAATATTCCTTGGCATATTTATGGATTGTTGGCCACCATAATCATGTGCGCGATACCTTCTATGTGGTATCTTTTCCTACATAGTGTCCTCCAACTATATCTTCATGAGCTTCTACTAAAATTCTGGGTCGTTCATGTTCCAATACACACCTTCTCAAAATGTTATATGTGCCCATCTTATATAAGTGTCTTGCAATGAGTTAATAGTATGCAACTATGAATACCAAAATTTTCTTCTACGTAGTGCTAAAGTCTTGTGGCGCAACCCCTGTACTTAAGTATTCAATAATATCAGTGAAGTATTCATCAACTACTTGTATTGAAATAATATTGCATCAGGGAAGTTGTTTTCCAAGTTAGTAGGTTCTTCTCCATTAGTTACCCTTGATAGGTGATCAGGTCTTGCATTCAACTTCCCTGGTTTGACTATCACCTCGAAATCAAATTCTTGGAATAATAATATCCATCTACAAATCCTCCCCCCCAACACTAGCTTGTTGACTAGATATTTGAGGGCATAATGGTTTGTGAACATTTTAAATTGTTTACCGAGTAAATAGTGTCTGAATTTATGAAGTGTATATAACATGGATAGGCCTTCTCTTTCTATGGTGTTGTATTCTGCTTTGATTCTGATAACTTTTTTCTTGCAAAGGCTATAGGATGGTCTAAGTCCCCTGTTCCTGGCTGCGCCAATATTTCTCTAAGTGTTATGGCTGATGCATCTACGTGTACATGAAATGTATTTTCCCAATCTGGAAATACTAATATAGGTTTTTTCACCATATTTTCCTTTAGAGTGTCCAATCCATGCTGACAGTCCTCATTCCACTAAAATCTGATGTCCTTCTTTAACAATTTTTCCATTGGTACAATAATCTGCGCATGCCCCTTTATAAATTTCCTATAATATCATGTATGTCCCAGTGTGGCTCTTAATTGGCGCATTGACTTTGGTGGTGGTAAATTCACAATGACTGCAATCTTAGCAGGCTCAACCAGTAAACCTTGTTTACACACTATATGTCCCAACAATATCCCAAAAGGTGTACCAAAAATGCATTTCTTGATGTTTAATGATATCTGACATTGCCTGCATCTTTCCAACATTAGTCTTAACACTCCTACATTATCCTTTAAAAGACTATATACAGTCTAGTCATCCAGATATACTTCTAGAAACTGATGTATGAATTCTTTAAAAGAAGCTATTACTACTCTAGAAAAAATGGTTGGTGCATTCTTCAGTCCAAAGGGCATGATTGTATATTGGTAGGATCCCCATTTTGTATCGAAAGTAGTATTATACTTGTCCTCTGGAGCTATTTTGATCTGAAGGTAACCTGAGAATCCATCTGTAAATGAATATGCTTCTTGGCCTCCCACATTCTCTAAGACCTCATCTATAAAATGGGTAGGGAAAGGGTCATGTAAGAAAGCATCATTATGTTTCCTCAGATCTACACAAATCATTATCCCCCCTTTATTCTTTTCTTGGACTACCATAGGACTGATCCATCTAGATTCCTCTACTGGTTCTATGATACCAGCTTCCAACATTCGTTCAATTTCTTCTTTTACTTTATGCTTATACACTAGATTCAATTTGTAAGGTCTTTGTCTGATAGGTCTAGACTTAGGTTTGAGGGGTATCTTCATCTCACCTATATATCTTGCTATTCCTTTCATCTATTTAAAGGTTTTTGGGAAAAAGTCACTGTATTTGCGCAGTAACTCTGCTATTCTTTCTATTGTTTACTCATCCCAATAGTCTCCAATACTTGCCATTTTAGGATTATCACTCATCCCTATGTTGAATTTCTTAACTTTGATTGGTGCATAAAATACTTTTGACTCTATATATGGTTCTCTTGCCTCTCTTTCTCCCTCAATATTTGTAATGTGAATTTTGCATGGATCATCTTCATTTGGTGCCTCCTCTTCAACATGATAGCATGAGAGTAACTCTTTCACTGTCTGTCTGTTTTGTTATCGATATTCTGTCATGATTTCCACTTCTGGGTCATAAAAAAATATCACTCCCCATATTATCTTGAGTGTTGAATCAATGTTGGGGTTCTCATTTTCAAATGATAAGGTTACAACAAAATTCTGTTGTAATCTTGTCCATTCTGTAGTTCCTCTGCTCATCTCCTGTTCTATATACCAGTTCCCTCAGATTCCTTCCAATGTATGGATAAAGTGATGAGGCCATTCTTATGGTGGTGTCATCCTCCATTATGTCTTGCAATTCTCCAAATGTTCCATTGGTGTTCCTTTCCCATCATACCTCTGCATTTTATTTCTCCCTTGTGTTGTGCCAAATCTAATGTTCAATAGTCATTTACACTGATACCAGTCCTGAATTGTTTCTTTGTGCGCACCCCACCATCTTGTAGGTGTTGTCTTGAGTGAAATATCTATGGATAAGATCCTTTGATTGTCTAACACTTCATCTTCATATTTTGTCAATAATTCCTCTAAATCATTTATCCCATGGAAACTGGGAGGTTCTCTTATCTTTGTACCAACCCATCTTATTGCACGATCTATTCTTGCACACCTCCTTCTGGAAACTTCATGCAATCATTGTTTCCCATTATCCAAACCTATGTCTGAGTCGGAAGCACATGATGTAATTCTTCTCCAACTGAGTACCCCATCTGCATTTGGGTTAACATAATCCTCTTCTCACGCGGTAGTTCTGTACAACTGGTTTATTTCTTCCAGATCCAAACAAGTGGCCTCTACAAATCTTTTTCTTTCTGAAGGATCCAATGGTGCAATGACTCTATATTCTCCTGATTCTAAAGTCATTTTTATTTTCTTCAGGTTGATTATATCCTAGTTATCAAATTCCCAATCCAATCCGAGTAATGTTGGGTAAGGTGTTGTGCCATCCACTATCTCTATTACTTCAAAATATGCCATAGTGCGCACTCCATCCAAATCTACTTTCACACCTGTAAGCCTTCCAATAGGTGACACTTTGTGTTGATTTTCTAGTTTCAAATGGATAGGGGAATAGCCTAGGGTGGGTTACCCCATACACTGCCATGTCTTCTTAGGTAAAACATTTAATTCAGAGTTCAAGTCTAGTATAATATCTCCCATGTTGAAATCCCCAATGTTGGCATTCGGTCTAAATTCTATGCTTGTCCTTATTCTTGTATGGAGATGATTGATTGTTTTCTGCTCTAACTTCCCTTCTACCTCTGTGTTACATCTTTCTATCATATTTTTTAATACCTTAACAGATGATGGATCATTCAATAACTTAACACAGGATTTCAAAAAATTATTTATGATATGTACTTGCTCTAGAGGTTGTTCTTTATTGGTATGGTCCATTGAGAATGACATCCTATATATTGGTGGGTTCTGATTTTATTGCACAATTTATGTAGATGAAAAATTGTGCTTGAGAAACTCTTGTCTGGCCTCCTTAAATTTTTCCTTTTCTTTCTCTGTTTCAAACTGCTTATGTGGCTCAATGTTCTTCTTAACCCATTGGTGCTGAGATGGATCTTGTGTTTTTGCATCAGTTCCTTTCTTGGCTCCTTGTTATGAGGAAAATCTCTCTATGGCTAGGGTGAACCACAATAGACGGAAATGACTGCAGAAATCAAATCTATCCCAAAAATATGCTATATAAACCAATGTGAAAGGGAGATAAGAAAGAGGCCTACCTCGTCCACATGTTCGATGATGTCCACCGTCGAGCACTTTGACCCAAAGCTATATATACCTGCAACAAGTTCTCAACAAACAAGAAAAAACAAGCATATGGTGGCAATATAAAAGGTTAGCACATTAGATATAGATAGCATAATCCATCAATATACATAACAAATATGCCCATGGATAATAATTTGTATATTTGCAAGACATCAATTGGACGGGAAGAGAGTATTTCTATTAATAAATGATCAACATAAGTGAAAATATTACAGACTTCTGTATCAGCACGGTTCGCAACCAAGAAACTAAGTTCCTTTCAGCTGGGCCTCCACCACTTCAATCCTCCACCAAAGGCAAGCTCATAGAAGGGAGACAATGAGGTTCTCCATCAATATGGGAAGAGATTGGGGGCTGAACATTGTGTTCAGACTTAAAGGACAAAGGGATGCAGACTCAATATGAAGTAAATAATTTCTCCACAGTAACTTTGCTCTCAAAGTTGAATTCTTTCTCCTTTTCCATAGCTCGGAATTGGCCCACTTATAGCCTTCAAAATGGAACTGAAGTGCCGAGTCATAATGTTTCTAGTATATGAAAGGCCAAGGATCAGAGATCTCTTGTCGTGACATGGAAACTCGACATTTAATTTTGATTTTATGGCACAAATCCCAATGTACATGGGTTGTAATGGAGCAGCCCACATATACGCTTGCTGTATAGTGTGCAAGATGCATGCAAGTGGAAATATTTGTATTTTTGTCTCTAGATTTTATCAATAGGGAAGATAAGTCTGCATAGGGAAATGGAATAAGGCCCTCTCTGCAAGATTGCATAGGGTGAGGCAAATCTTGCTCTAACAGATGCCCCCTAATGTGTGAGGTTAGAGGAGTATCTGCGATGGTTGAAATACATTATAAATAACCCATAAGTGGAGTGGTAGGGAACCAGTTGGACGAAATCAGTTGCTCATTACATACTGCACTGACTTTGCATACATGGCTGCCAAAAATTACACTGCATATCCATGTGAAAAATATACCAAACAAGTTTCTGTGGCCATGAATAGGCAAATACAAATGTGGTTACATGCCAATAACTATCATAGTCATGAACAAGGCCTAGTAGAACCAGTCTCAAAACCAATCTGAAGATATCTGTATACTATGGAGTACAATCTAATATCCCACAATCACTGAAGTCATATAGGTACTGGTCCAATGAAAAGGAATCAACATCTCAGGAAAGCTGTGGCCACATAGTGATGTCTTCAAGTCTTCCACACAATCCGCCAAAAGTGGAAGTCTACATTATGTGAATAAAGGAGTTGAGGTCGAACACAATGAGACATTGTTTGATTACCGGTCATTGATGTATACCATTAACAAACACGAGACAACCTACCGATAATGAAAGTAGGTATCAAGGAAACGAGTACATTATTACAAGTGTGAATAGATGAGTCAGTGTCGAACACCTGAAGAATCTATCAATCATGAGACATTGATGTATTCCCAACTGTCGATGGCAAGAGATCCTACCACTGATGACTACAAGCATCAAGGTACTCATAAGACTCTAGGTCCCATTTCCATAATAAATGGGTTAAAGTCGATGGAAAGAGACCCGCTGAAAGGAGAGCATTAAGGCATCTCTCATCAATCAACACGAGATACAAAGCAGGAGCTTCATGATTTGGTGGAAATCGAACGAAGAACATGTTCACGAACCAACAAACCTGTGTGTCTTTCGTGTGCACCAAGTGCAAGCGGTACACGAAAAATACACTATGAATAGAATCCAATGATGAAAACGGTTGACAAAGGAAAGGAAACCACCAATAAGGCTAATGGAATCCAAGACACTGCATGAATCCCAATGTGTGAATAGATGTCTTGCTGTCGAACACAAGGGAAACCACCCAGTCAATGACCGATGATGAAATGTCGATTACTGGGTTCAAGTTTACCTACCAATAATGAAAGTAGGGACAGGGTGCATGATAGGACTACAATATCATGTGATTCTAAGACAAACTGAGGATATGGATGACATGCAAAGTTAAGAGTTCTAAGGAGTGGCTGACATAGGTTGATAGAATTCCTTTGAATAAGAGCATGAGACACGTGGAGGACTTTGACAGCATAGACCTGATGATAAAACTATGAGATGCAAGAGGCATCAATAAAATTCTCTATAGGGACTGGAAGAGTAACTAGTTGGTAGAGAAGACTCTGTAACGATCTTAGCTTCCAAAGGCCATGATAATCCCAAAATTATGATGATGAATGGACTCAAATAATTTTGTGCTCTGTTCAAAGGCGACACAACTGCTACTGAGACAAGATAATACTCCCTTCTCTTCCATCTTTTTTTGTTTTTTCATAGACAAATGAATGCTATGATACATAGGAGGAAACGAGTGTCACAAGTAAGCAAACATAGTTCCAATAGTGGAACATACCTATGCTCAATGAAGAGAAGTGCATGCAGGAGATGGACACTCGGGGGAATGTTCCCTCCTAGGTATAGGGTGTCAAATTGTGAAGGATATAAACAAGGCTCTGCTTGGTTGAGGATGCAAAACTGTCGAGGCAAACGGTTTATAACGCAAAGTGAGAACCAACTATAGGATCAATACTGCAAGCAAGGGAATGAGATGCAATCACAACTTAATGCCAAAGAATGTCCTTTTTTTTTATGTCTTTTAGTCTACTTGGTGTGAAAAAGGGATAAACTTGTGCCAAATAGACATCTTTTCAAAACCAATTTTACGAGTGTGAAAGAGACAAGTTCACTTGACAATATTTTCTCTTTTTGATAATGATTCGAAAAAGAGATTAACTAAGATTCACGACCTTTCAAATCCAATTTAATGAGTGTGAAAGGGACAAATCACTAGGCAATCTTTTTGCTTTTTAGACGAGTCGAAAAAGAGATTAAATTAAACTCATTTGGGAGTCCTCGAGGTATAAGTCTGCATGTTTATGAATGAGAAATGAGGCTCAACATAAAGTCAAGTACGAGCTGTGAGGGACTCCCAGTCCTATGAAAAAATATCTGTATGGGCACCAAATAGAGTAGGGGATCTAACTAAGGAACCCATGTTTGGTAAGTCTCTACCACTTGATAACGACATGACTTTATAGAAGATGGAAGGTTCTGTGTCACAACAAATGGTTTTGTACCTAGGGCATAAAGAGTGACAATTATAGGATAATGCGAAAATGCATAATGGAGTGGATACCTATCCTATATGTTGGATAATGAAAATACTTGCTTGTGGTGACAAACGGTCAACATAACGCTGAAATCAGCAAGAATCCCAGGTTAAAACTGCAAAAACCAACTTGATCCACCTTTGTATTAGTCCATTAAGTGAAAAAATGGCTGAAAACTATAGAAAGTGGGTAAAAATAATTTATAAATAGTAACAAAATAAAAAATTACTATACCATTTTGATTTTTTACCCAACTAGTGCAAATTGGACCAAAATACCTCCGAGATTAAAACAGTGAGTGCGGGATCATCGGGCAATGAAATCACGAACCATCTGGATCAGGTAATTCTTGTTCTCTTCCTCTTCAATTTCAGTGGATTGAAATTTTGAATTAGGGTCCAAATTTTTAATTATTGAGGGGGAAAAGTGTAGATTTTGGTGTATGCAGGTTGGCTTTGATTAGGTCACGTATACGACGAGGTATATGCTCCTGTGTGAACTACAAGGGGCGTATATCAAGCCCTACATGGGACTATATGTAAAGGAGGCCTCATATAGGCACACAAACAATCATTTTGAAGGGTTCTAACTCAAAATTTTATTTGTCTTTGACAGGATGGTTCTTGAATGGAGAGAGCAAGAGAATGATGAGGTCGATGCTATTGTAGATCGAGATCTAGGGGACTAAATGGCCTTAAAGCGATGTAGTTTTTATAATTTTTGGGCGCTCAAAGGAATGAGAGCACACGTGAGGTTTCTCAAGATGTTGGTGGGTAACTGGGACCTTGAGAGTGAGAGCTTCAATCTCGATGGGCAACCATTTAGAATTGAAGTAGAGGACATTTAATTTCTGACTAGTCTATCTTGCCGGGGGGAGGTTGTAAACCTGAAATCATGGGGAGAAGGGATTGGGATGAAGATAGAGGAATATATCGATGCCCACTGTGTAGTAGGGACTCCTAAGGTAGGGAGTCAAGTCCCTATCCGGGCAATAAATAATCTCAGTCTGAAGATGATTATCCTAGTATTGACCAGGATCACAGGTTCATCCTCATTGCACCAAGCATCAAGGCTGCTCATGTTCTATGCAGTGCAATGTACGAGACCCACAATATATGAATTGTGTACCTCACTACTGGAAAATATGAAGAGCCAGTTGACAGAGTGCAAATAGGGGAGTAAAAGAACTTTTGGGTTTGCCTCTATCCTATGCAGTTTATTTTTAGAGTTGGTTCTAGGTATGGGAACTAGAGTTGAGATTCTTCCTAGAGGACCTCGTGATCCAGCCATGGTATGGTGAACTGAGGTAATGAGGTGGAAAGAAGGAGGTAGGGTGTCGACACCCTACAATGAGAATTTCTTCCACTGGTGGCGGTGATAGGTCATTGCTCTGGATGACTATCCCTATGAGGGGATCAACTTCATAGGAGATCCAGACATGCCACTCCCACCAAGGACCGCCTATAGTGACATAGGTATGTCAAAAAGTTTTTACATATTTCATTTTTTTGTATTTTTGTATAATTAGGACAAAAATATTTTTGGATGGTGCTTAAGTATTGACTAGGCATTTGTTTACTGTAGACGTGGTTTTGCGATGACCAGAAGGATTCCCTCGACATCGATGGAGGAATTGGGGAGACGAGGAGGCGAGAGGAGAAGCCGAGAGGGTCCTACAAAATGTGCAGGGCAACCTGTCGCGTTTGATTCACAGGATACCCATGGTTCAGGTAGAGGATCTGCCTGAAGCCATGCAACGATAGGTGGTTGGTGTACCCAGAGCATGGGTACGACTCTTTCAACATCTCGCAAACACCATGGTTTTCTACCATGACACACATACGATTCCACAGGCATAGATGTCATGGGATATTGTAATACCGATTGTATATGTGTATTGAGGGTATTAGCCCCATTTTGTACTATAAACACCATATTTTTTGAAATATACAAAAAGGGATCTTCTGCTCTACTTATATTTTACAATGTGTACATTGATTAAATGGTTTTCTTTGCATTTGATTATGTGACAAATGCCAATATAAAACAAAATTAGCATAAGCATCAAATACATGATTAGAAATCCTAGGAATATGATAATATGTAATAAAATCAAATTGTAGTTCTAAAAGATGTACCCGTAGGAATCGTCGGAGCAAAGTAGGATCACGCACGCGGTAACGTTCGTTCAACTAAAGTACCACTAACTGGAAATCCATGCGAACTTCTAATGGACGAATTCCATGTGAGATAGCATTGTGCAAAAGTTCTATAACGATGCTATATTTGGCCACATTGTTCATGGATGGCCCTAAGCATATGCCACCTGAAGACACCAGTAGACCCTCGGGTGAGTAAACCACCCAAGCGACGGAAGACAAGTTCCGTGTATGACGATTGGCCCCGTCTGCGAATCCTAGGTAGACCGAAGACTCTGTTAACATCTGTCAACCAAGTGAAAACTCGATAACCAACCCGAAGATGAAAATAAAAGAGATATATACACTAAATTACATTTTTATACAGAGAACTCCGCCCAAGCCTAGGGCTAAAGCATAATATCTTTTCAAGTAGAGCCCATTTCTGGGCTCGACCAACTTATTCCCTTCATATTATTATAACTCATAGGCTCCTTTTTCTAAAACACATCGCACGATGTAAGGACCGTGCTACATGGGTTTAAACTTGCCTTCCCCTAGCGGTTATTTGGCTTGATCATACAAGAGGACCAAGTCACCCTCAGCGTACAACTGAGGACAAACAAACTTATCATACTGGACCTTGACACATATTTTATTCACCTCGATAGTCATAGAGGCATCTCGACGCTACTCGTCAAGACTCTCTAGGTGTACAAGGCGTCACTCGAGATCAGAAGTGTCAGGTAGGAGCATGACTACTAACTTAATAGAAGGTATTTCACATTCAATAGGTAAAATCGACTCCACACAGTGTACTAACTACAAAGGGGAAAATCTGATGGCAGTCTTGATCGAGGTTTGGTATGCCCAGAGTTAAGGATATAACATGATGTGCTAGTCGGACTTACTTTGACTAACAGTTTTTTACAAAATGGTCTTGAGAGACTTGTTGATGACCTCTACTTGTCCATTTTCCTGGGGGAAAAAAAGAGAAGAATGACCATGTATAAAACCTAGCTTAGTTGCTAGTTCTTCCATCATTTCATTCTGAAAGTGACTGCCATGATCAATGAAAATCTCACTTAGGATACTGAACCAGGCGATAATTTGATTGAATATGAAAAAGGTTGCAATATTCCCATCAGATTTAACTATAGGAATGGCCTCGGCCCACTTAGTAAAGTAGTCGATGGCCATGATAATGTGTTGATTCCCCCCTAGTCGAAGTTGGGTTGAAATCGATGAAGTCCACCCCCCATTTGGTGAAGGGACCGATGGTAATGACTGGGTGAAGAGGGGATGGATGCGAGCGCATTTTCCAAGTGAACACCTGGAAGGCGTAACACTTCTTAACCGCTTCAATACAATATTTAAAGATAGTAGGCCAGAAATAACTGGGTCGCAAAATGTTTTGGGTTGTCGCAAGCCCAGTTAGATGACCACCACAAGCCCCACTGTCACAATCGTTCAAAACAGACTCACCTTCTCCGTGATTTAAACAACGATGCATGATATCGTCTATTCCTCAGTGATACAAAGTGTCATTGATGATAGTATATTTCTTAACTTGGTATCTTATATGTCGTCGATCATCTCATGAGACATGCTGAGGGAACTTCAAATTCTAAAGATAGAAAACAATGTATCCATACCAGGGGTCAGATGATGAGACAATAAAAATGTGTTTGTCTGCGAACAAATCAACATGAATAACATCCTCATCTAATCGTGGAAAATCAGATATTAACTCTGCAAAGACTAGGGATTTCTTGGATTTCGTAGAAGCGAAATCGAGATCAAACTCTTGTAAAATGACAATTCATTTATTATATTTCCCCCCTATGATATGCCTGGTAAGGACATATTGAAATGGATTGACATTCGCAACCACAATAGTCTTGCAAAGTAATATATAATGATGCAAACGCTGGACTGTGTGAACGACAACCAAAGCTAGATTTTCGACGTGAGATTAATTAAGTTCAGGACCGAGTAAAGTTTGAATAAGATAGTAGATGACATGCTCGTGGAGCTCATCATCCTTCTGAACTAGAACCATACCAATCATATCCTCATACAGGACGATATAAAACAAGTAATCTCTATTGTAGTTAGGTAGCTTCAACAGAGGCGCCGACACCGAAGCTTTCTTCAAAGCATCGAAGGACTCCTAGGCTCGCTCATTCTAGATAAAAGGGGTGTCCTTCTTCAAAAGACGCATGAAACCTTTAGTGATAGTGGCATAGTTCACTATAAACCGATGAAGAAAGTTAGATTTCCCCTGTAAACCCTGAATTTGTCTAATCATGTGCGGGGGAGGAAACCAATGTATTTCCTCAACCTTAAGTGGATCTACCATGATCCCAGTCTCAGAAACTAGAAAACCTAAAATATGACCAAAATTAACGCAAAAAATGCACTTGTGAGGGTTCAACCAGATTCTATAATAATGACATCTTTCAAAAACAAGACGAAGGTGTATAATGTGATCCACTCTCTTGCAAGAGTGAGTGACAAGATCATCAAGGTAAGATTTGACTATGTGTTTAAGATCGTGAAAAGTGAAAGTCATGGAACTCTGAAAGGTCGCTCCGACATTTTTAAGGCCGAAAGGCATTTTCCGGTATGAAAAAGTACCCCAAGGAAAAATAAATGTCGTCTTGTGCTGATCCTTGGGTTTGATTTGAATTTGATTATATCCTAAAAATCCATCCATAAAATAAAATACCTCTCTTCCCGCAAACTCGTCGAGAATCTGATCGATGAAAGGTGTGGGAAAGTTGCTTTATAAGGACAGGCCTTGTTCAGGTCACGAAATTCCATACATACATGGATGGTTCCTTGCTTCTTATCTATAGGAATGGGGTTGGATACCCAATCGGTCAAGGGAACTGGGTAGATGAAGCCATCATTAAGTAGCTTCTCCACCTTTTCCTTAATAGCAGGGGCCTTTCGAGGGTTGACAACTCTAAGACATCGCCGAATAGGTTTAGCATCCAGGTAAGTTCTAATCTCATGTTCGACAATAAGAGGGTCGATCCCTGACATCTCTTCATAGGACAAAGAAAATACGTCTTGAAATTCCTTGAAGAGTTCGATGTAGATAAAGATTTCTTTTGGTGAACAATCTGCACCGATATTTACATTTTCATCCTTGCCAGGGGTACGAGAGATGTCGATCATGATGGTAGGTGAAATGCTCGCCATGTTTTCTTCAGCATAAATGTTGTGCATATCAAGTGGAACCACAACGTGACCGAATATCTCACTCAAAGTAGATCGAAAATCATTTTGTTCAATTCTTTCAAGCTTTGGGAGAAAATAAGAGCGGTGATGCATATCATCCCAAGGTTTGTCGGAACCATTCATGGCTTCGATGATGGCTTCATCCAAAGGAAAAGTTCCATCGAGGAAATCATGTGAACAAGACAACAAAGTGGCCCACACGGGCCTAGACATGATATCCTTCTCGTTCGTTGACGAGGGAACAGAATCAGGATCAACGGAAGAGTCGAGAATAACTTGATACACAATCTCTGCTGCCGATAGTGGCATGGCCATTACAACATGCAACTGAACTTCACAAGACGAAGCCGGGGAAGGTAGGGTACACAGATCACTAAAATAAGAAATACGGAAAGGAATGGACCTCCCTATCGATACGGGCCTACTGGACATGGCATAAACATGACAACTCAGTGTCGAGAAGTAGAAAGTACACAAAAGGAAAGAATACATTCTGACACTGATATTCTCAATTGTCCGCTGAGAATTGTCTATCACTAGGATCAACGGTCCAAGAGATGCATTAGGAATAGAGCACGCAAAAGATAACTGATCGATCATCACAATCTTCCCTTCCTGAGGAAGACAAAGAGTATGGAAGACATACGACATGACGATGATCATAGCATAAGTCCAATTGTGACCTAGTAACAGGTTATAATCAAGAGGTGCATCAACTACCTCTAATTCCACCTCTACCATCTTCCCACCTAACTGGACCGAAAAGGTAGGGAGAATACTGTGAGGGCGGAAGGAATGACCGTCAAAGGGAATCAACATGTTCGATGACTTGGAAAGAGTCAGAGAACTGAGAGATTTCCAACAGACCAGGGACATCACACACGTGGCAACGCCTTCATCAACAATCACATGTTTGATTTTATACTTTAAGTACTCCACATGGATTTGGAAATCCACATGGTAAGGTAAGCGAGGCTTAACATCTGTAACGTCAAACTTGAAAAATTTTGAGCCACTGGGTTCTAGAGCTCCTAAAGCAGAGAGTAAGGCATTCATCTGTGAAGGACACATCTAGAGTACCTCCAAAGCCGACATCACACAAGGGTTTTGACCCAGGTCCTCAACAATAGGGTAGTTTTGGGTGGCTCTAGCATTTGGATTATGGGTAGAGCGCTTAAGTACTCCTTTTGGAATATGAGGCGGTGGCTCTGGTTTCTCAATCTGTAAATTCATCTCTGAAGGAGGAGGAGGAGATTCTATACCATGATTAGCTTGTGAAGAGATATAATCTCGAGATTGAGTGGCTACATTAACTTTCTCATTGACCATATTGATACATAAACGGTCGCCATCATGCGACTGCTGGTTTTGACATCCACCAACCACATTTCCAACGTTTGAGGAGCTTTAAGCTAGGTGCCAATTATGTGGGAATGGATTTTGTTAGCTCCCACAATGAACCCGTCCCTTTGGTCTCATTTTGTGATGGATAGCATGGCTATTGGTAGTTTTCTCAATTCATTTTTGAGTTTTTCTGGCTGCAAAACTTAGGTTTTGGTTTTTTTCTTAGAAAATAAGATGACCCATAAAAGTCTTCTTTTCAAAATTTTCATAATTTGCTTTCAACAACTAACGTGAGTCCAAAAGATGAGTGTTAGCTAGTGAAAGTGGCGACATTCAACAACTAAGGAGTGTCTCTCATAGGTTTGTGCACTGGTGAAAGTGTTGAATTTCAAAATATCCAAAGAAGCATTGTCGCGGGTTGTGCGCTCGTGAAAGTGAAGACTTTCCACAGCTACGGAGCAATTCTTACGGGATCGTGCGCTGGTGAAAGCGGTAAGTATCAACAACTAAGGGGCATTTTCCATGGGCCGTTGGCTGGAGAAAGCGGGAATCACGTGCATGTTATCCATGTTTCTAAAAGATAATGATGATATGATCATCCCACGTCATGCAAATCCAAATCATGCGCTGATGAAAGTGGGTAATGATGGAGACTCAATTTTGCACGTCAAAATAGGATTACGATGCGTATCTTATTCAGTGACGCATGCTGCACACTCATGGCGCCGGAAATGGTAATTTCGAATCCAACAACTCAGGTACAAAGTTTGTACTGCCAGGCTGACAACATCAAATCAGATCATTGCTTCCATATCACACATTGTTCACGAAGGTTTGTTAAAGTTTCAAATGTTAGAAAATAGAGCTGACTCCTGAGTGCTTTCAACAACGCAAAACCTCGGCTCGAACAACAGTTGAAGGGGTTGATATACAAAATTGTTGGGGTTTTCAAGCTACAGAATGGCGAGGAGACACAATGGTTCTCTACTCAGAAAAGAGCCGGACAACCTATCTTTTTTATAGACACATCTCGAAGTCCAGAAACATTTTTCAAACGCAGGGTGTATTGAATTTGTTGAGAGGTTGCAAAATGGTTGCCACCAGTCGAAAATATAAGCTTTTGCCAAAACTTTCGATGGGAATAAGGCTCTTGTTGGGTCCTTGGAAATCATAGTAGATGAAGTTGCCATTGTTGCAGCAACCAGCCTACCAAGATTGGGCCAGAGTTGGTTTAAAACCACTGCCACCAAAAACTTGAATTTCAGAGCTTATTTAAAGGAAGAGTTCAAGCACAACGCATGGAAGAAGGGCATGTCGGTTTCCTATCTAGAAGAGGAGTGGTAGGAGCTGTTTAAGGGCATTCAACTCTACATTACCTCAGAGGGCAGGTATGACAAACTCATGATGTATCATTTTAAGCTACTGGACCATTTCATAGGCAAGACTCTCCTCAATTTGACTTTTTTCTTACATAAGAGTTTAACTAAGGTCTGCAAGAAAATCAGGGCTCAACCCCTAAGCATGAAGAATACTCTGTGCCACTTTAGCCTCATTAAATTGATCATTCTGGAGGAATTAAAACAACAGGGAAGGAGCTGGCAGCATTTTCTATTCTGGGAGGGTTTTGAAACACAGACTCAGCCTGTAAATGAACAGGGGAAAGGTTCAAAGAAACAATTGACTCCTCAAAGCAGTTCAAGGAAGAGGAGGACCCTACCAGGACCTCCAGAAGATAGAATCTCTGGAGTGAAGTCCCACAGGTCAAAGAAAAGGTTAAAATTTGAAACCACTACAGAACAACCCACAGAGCAACCTACAGAGAAGAGAACCAATATATTAAACTTCCCCTATACAGACTCAGAATCAGAGCAACAAGATCAATGCCCTGTCACCAAGAGTCCTGAGCAGTCAACTGAGTTTGCACAAAACTATGAGACCTTCACTCATACAGAGGAAGGAGAAACATCAAAAATCTCTAAGTCAAAGAAATCCCAGAAAATCAAGCATCTGAAAGAGGTAATCGCTCAGCAAGAGGTTTTGGAACGGGTAATGAAAGAAAGGTATAAGAAGTTGTCTGATAACTTCGCAAAAACCAACGCTGCATTTGAGAGACTGGCTCGGGAAAGTGTTAAAGAGAA